>OX103971.1:50288435-50491186 GCA_944470395.2 Schistosoma turkestanicum
TGTTTTTCCTGGACCTTAAGGCGGCATTTGACTCTGTGGATCGTGAGGTTCTGTGGCAGTGTCTGTCATTGAAAGGTGTACCAAAGAAGTAAATTAACCTCATACAAGCTCTCTACTCAAACACCACTGGTCGAGTGAGAGCTTATGGCGAACTGTCACCGGAATTCTCTACATCATGTGGTGTCCGTCAGGGATGTCCACTCTCTCCATTCTTGTTTAATTTTATCATAGACATGCTCCTAGAAATAACCTTATCCTCGTCTGAATTTTCTGGAGTAGACCTTCTACCAGGTGGCTCGCTTATTGACTTAGAATATGCCGATGACATAGTCCTACTTGGTGAAGACGCTGACAAAATGCAGAGTCTTCTGACTACCCTAAGCAACAATGCAAGCATGTTAGGGATGCGGTTTTCCCCTCGAAATGCAAAATGTTGCTTCAAGATTGGGTTGCATCGGCACCTGAACTAGTGATAGGGAGTGAAGTAGTCGAAGGTGTAGACCGCTTCACTTATCTCGGGAGTCTCATCAGTGCCGATGGCCTGGTGACTGACGAAATCTCGGCACGGATACAGAAGGCTCGATTGGCTTTTGCCAACCTGCGTCACTTATGGCGTAGGCGAGATATCCGTTTGCTGACTAAAGGACGAGTGTACTGCGCAGTAATTCGCTCCGTCTTACTTTATGGCTGTGAAACATGGCCAATGAGAGTAGAAGATACTCGTCGGTTATTGGTTTTCGATCATAGATGTCTTCGAAGCATTGCTCGTATATCGTGGGACACCCGAGTGAGCAACGCTGTTATTAGGAAACGGGTGCTAGGTAAAAATGGCAGATCAATAGATGAAGTGGTGAAACTTCATCAGTTGAGGTGGTTGGGACATGTGTTGCGTATGCCCATCCACCGACTGCCTCGTCGAGCTTTGTTTTGTAGTGTAGGAATAGGTTGGAAGAAAGCTAGGGGAGGCCAGACCAAAACATGGCAGAAATCCATGAAGTCATTGACTAGTGGACTTAGCCATGTCGGTAATTGTCGACTACCTGGTTGGGGTCCGCGAGATGATAATAATCGATGGCTAGAGACCTTGAATGACATGGCTCAAAATCGTTCGCAATGGCGCCAGTGCATTTATTCTTTGTGTTCTCTCAAATCCTAATCTTCTGCATTCTTCAACACCTCTAGTTTTTACTTTCTAAACTTATCTCATTTAATCATACTTCATGAATAATATCTTCTAATCCTAACCTCTCCGATTACTTCTAATACCTTTACTACCTCTTGTACTATTGGATTTGAATTGACAATTACATCTCTGTGTTGATGTGGTATGGCGACATGAACTGATGTACTTACGTACGAAGTTCTACGTTGCATCTGACTGACTGACTGACTGACTGACTATGTTCGAAATTTCAGTTCTCCAATGTTATTACTATATCCAAACTTTATATTTTATCTGGTAAATTTTGGTTCATTTTTCGACGTATAATATGACTGATGAAAGAAGCCGTGGATCTGAGGAGCATCCACCAAACTGATAGACGCTCGTAAACGCATTCCACCTGGCGCTGAACATGACGAAGGGTGAAGACAGCTTAAGCGCAGGCCAATAAAAAGCCTACGCAATGATCGCGTACAGTGGTAGATAGCGAGAGCGAGGGAAAAGGCAGAGGCAATAGATAACATTAAACAGTTGTTCCGACTTTCAAGGAAACTGGTAATAGGAATCCGAATGTGAGTGAGACTATTTCGGAAAAGGATGGTCCTATTATTCATTCTCAATCCAGGAGATTGGATCGATAGGCACAACACTTCACGGACGAGTTCAGCTGGCCTTCAGTTACCTATGATCTCCAGTCATCTTGAATCGTACATCGATATAAGTCCTCTGAGTCTTTATGAAGTTGAAAAGGCTATAGGAAATCTGAAGCGAGGGAGAGCAGCAGGACCCGATAGTTTGACCCTTGGGATTTTTAAGGATGGTGGTCCAATTTTAGCAGCTAGGTTGACCGAGATCTTAGGTAGAATCTGGGAGCTGGACACAATCCTATCTGACTGGTTTCAATTCTTGATTGTTGCAATTTATAAGAAAGGACAATTGTCTTCTTGTGACAGTCACAGGGAAATAAGTCTAACTGATATAGTTTCTAAATTGTTGGCCTTGATTATACTAGAGCTCGTGAAGAGCAGACTCGAGAAAACCAGGCTAATTTTAGACCTGGGCGTGGGTGTATTGACCACATCTTCACACTACGACAGGTCCGGGAATACAGACACATATTTAAGCATCCAACAATAGTTTTCTTCCTGAACCACGAAGTAGCATTTGACTCCGTTATGCGTGAGGTTCTGTGGCAGTGTCTGTCATTGTAAGGTGTACCAACGAATTACATTAACCTTATACAAGCTCTCTACTCAAACACTACAGATCGGGCGAGAGCTTATGGCGAACTGTCACCAGAATTCTTTACTTCAAGTGGTGTCCGTCAGGGATGTCCACTCTCTCCATTCTTGTTTAATTTTATCATAGACATGCTCTTAGAAATAACCTTATCCTCGTCTGACTTTTCAGAAGTGGACCTTCTACCAGGAGATTCACTAGTTAACTTAGAATATGCCAATCACATAGTTCCACCTGGTGAAGACGCTGACAAAATGCAGTCTTTTGACCACCCTAAGCAACAATGCAAGCATGTTAGGGATGCGGTTTCACTGCCCGAAACGCAAATGGTTGCTTCAGGATGGGGTTGCGTCAGCACCTGAACTAGTGATAGGGAGTGAAGTAGTTGAGCGTGTCGACCGCTTCACTTATCTCGGCAGTCTCATCAGTGCTAATGGCCTAGTGTGTGACAAAATCTCAGCACAGATACAGAAGACTCGATTGGCTTTTGCCAACTTGCGTCATTTATGGCATAGGCGAGATACCCATCTGCTAACCAAAGAACAAGTGCACTGCGCAGTAGTTCGCTCCGTCCTTCTATATGGATGTGAAACATAGCCAGTAAGAGTTGAGGATATTCGTAGGTTATTAGTATTCCATTATAAATGTCTTCGAAGCATTGCTCGTGTATCCTGATACAACCAATTAGCAGTGATGTCTTTAGGAAACGATTATTTGGTAGGGATGACAAATGATGATAGTATTCGATGGTTAGAGACGCTGAACGACATGGCTTCAAACCCTAATGTCTCCGATTACCGCTAATACTTTCATTATCTCTACCACTATGGGACCCGAAATGACAGTTGCGTGTCTGTGCTAATGCGATATGGCAACCTGGACTTATGTACTTACTTATGAAGTTCTACGTTGTAATTGACTGACTGCTGAAGCCGATAAACATTTTGTCTAGGTTGTTTATGTTTCCTTTTTTTATTTATTCAGCCTCAGTTTTCCTGTCTGCTGAATCGTAATTTTTATCTTTCACGTGACAAAGCCAATAACTGTTGATGTGAATCAGTGGAGCAGTTAGATGCATGTCCGGGAATATGTAACTCCATGAACACACAGATCTGAGTATTGGGGTTAAGCCATATTTTGGTGTACGAATCAGTCAGTCAGTTACAACGTAGAAAAAAGTACTGATGTACAATAGTTCAAGTTGCCATACTACATTAGCACACAGAGATGAAATCGTCAATTCAAATCTGGTGTCATGCAGTGTTAGAATAGTTGATCGAACGTCGGTGCTTTCAAGTAGAGAGATTTCATAAAACATCACCGGTGTGAACAGAATTTGTAAACCAGTATTTTAAGAATCTAGAGGTGAGACTTACGGCGCCATAGTGTATAGCAGTGTCAGGTTTAGAGTATCCTTGAAGAATAGATATTAAAATATGTGAATTAGCCAGAAGATACTGAGCTGCCGGATTGTAAGATCCCACTTGTCGCCTCATAATATGGCCAAAGAGATCAACGATATGTTTTGAACTCTAAATAAATCAAATATAATGAACAGAAGAACACATACCTCAAACTCGATAGCATCCAAATTGTTTACAAGAAGCGGCAAAAGATTGAGGTTGATGATTTCATGAGTCACATCTGTTATAATTTCGTTGATTCGTGCTCGTTCAGAGTTCGATAGTTCTGAATCACGTTCTTTGCCAGTCAACCGAGTATCTGACTTATCCGTTAGCAGCTCCCGAAGAGCAGTCAAAGCCCTTGCGATATCTTCCACAGCTTTTTTCCGTTCTTTATCGGTTTTGGCACTGCCACTTAGAATCTTACAACTTCGTAAATAATAAACTCAAACTTACTATTATGTTCTCATTAACAGTTTGTATTAATTCACGAGGGTTTTTCGGCTTACCAAACAGCGGCATAGTTTGGAATATTGGTAACTAAAGGTTATCCGATACCAAAGAATCATTAATTTTATTGCGAATACTAATCCACAATATTTAAATCAAAATGTGTCGAAATAATTACGTGAGGAAAAATATACCGAAATTCCCAGTATGTGAAACAGAAATGAGCTATAAGTATGGAATTTTAGTTCCGTGACAATTCGAACATGCGTTCTCAGGGCACAGCTATCTCTCAAAGCTATCGAAACTTTTAACATTACGAGATAAACAGCAAATGAGTTTGAGTAACAACCATTCGCCACGAAAAACCGAATATAACAAATGTGGTTTAAGAGGATCGAATAGATTGAAAGACGAGGAATAACACGAAGATCGAAATTAAAAAGGAATGGTGACATCAGGCAAACTTGAATAACTTAACTACCCGAAACAGAACAATGAGTAGAAATGGTTGTATAAAGAGCCTTTAAGATGTTAATAAAATTCTCGGTCACACAATTTTTCAAGACTCAGAGAGAAACCTTGTCCAACAAAATGAAGGTAATCCTGATGTCAAGCAACACTGGTTATTGGTCTATAATAAGTATGGCCATGCTTTTACATTTGGCGGAAGGTAGAGATATGGTCAGTACACTCTCGATCAGAACGAAAACCAGACTGCTAGTCGTTAATCAGTTCCTCATAGGTTCTAAACAATCTGCGAAGTATGACGGAAACAAATAGTTTGGACGGAATTGGAAGTAGGATTATTCACTGAGAGTTGCTGTACAGGTGACGTGAAGGCTTTCTAAAAACAGGGATGACTTTCGCTCCATTCAGGATGTTAGGACACTCTAGTCCCAAGCATTTGCAGACGATTCAGTCAGTTACCTAGCCAGAAGTTAGCGACCTGAGTTGTGATTCATGACGTCCAGAAGTTGTGGTTTCTGTCGGACCTCAAGCTCGTTTACTGGATTTGTATAACTTAGATGTGGAACGTAGGAAAGCGAAAAACCATCTGAAAACTCTGCCTATGGATTTTACTAAGTGATGATCCACTAAGCCGACTTTTGCTCACACCAGACCTGTTGCCAGTGGTTTGGATGAGCTGAAATAACTTCCGGCAATCGCCTTGCCCAGTTGTTACCAGATAGCTAGCACGTTCTAAGCACTAGCTTTACCGGTTTTTATGCAGACTTAGAGTAACCTCTACATAAATATCAACGTCCATCATTAGATCGGTGATTTTGCGGAGTGGACCAACACCAACTAAGACGGATGGTGAAATTGAATTGCCGTACAGTACATACAGAGTAAACTTTCGAATCGGCGGAACAAACCTCTAGCACTTTACTAGAGCCTTCACTACAGGTCTCAGATAAACAGCAAACATTGAAGTTAAAAACTTTCCAGGTACAGCCTGACCGATCTGCTGTTAGGTCTTCATCAATATGTTAACACCGGTGGCGAGTTTAGACGGAATACGTGGTTTTATATTAGCTACGTCCGGAATTTCGCCACCTGAAGGAATCTACAGATTTGAAAGGACAGGACTTTACAGACGTGCTGCGACGTGGGTTGATAAATAAAAGCAGAGAGAACGGGAATAAAAATCGTAAAGTGCTAAATAAATATGTATTTAATCAGGAGATAGTAACTATTTTTCATATAAACAGCGATGGTGAGAGGAAACATTCCCATTATTACCAATCCTCTCCTCATTTGTAAGTGAGTTAGGACACTGTTTGCAGACCCAAAGTGAAGCAGGTAGTTTTCTTAGAGCTATTTGCCGAGCATTTAACATAAAGATCTAGCACACAAGGCAGTGAATTAACTTCAGGTTTACGGTAGCTGGTGGCAAAAAATAAGTTCGTACGTCATTCAGTCCCTTAGGATCTTTGAACCCATGTATACTCTTTGTCTAGAATCAAGTTTTTTTTGCTTTCGCGGGTGGATCTAGGCGCCAGACGCCCGTTTGTCTCTACACCTCAGTAAACAATAACTTTCTGATGAGAGGGAAGTCAGTGGAACTTCTCTAGTCAAAGCTAAAACCCGTAAATTATCGGCAGCCTTGATCATCTGGAGGCCTTTGTGAATTGGTATGACCAACAGTTGACTTGACACAACTCACTAACCATCAACAAATTTGCTTTAGTCTGTACCTTAGTGAGACAACAGCTAGCCAAACAAAAATAAACCAGTTTAAACTTGAAGCCTAATGATAGGAAACCAAACCATTAAATCACTAAGTTACCATTATGGGATGATCACTGATTGATAATAGTAATATGAAATTACAATACAACCAATATTTCAGTAAGAACAACTGATAATTTTGGACCACATCCCAAAAAGATTCCTACAGCTTAGATGCATACCTTGCTTCAAATAGATTACATGCGCTTAAAGTTCGGTAGGAAGTTGAAATCCATTGGAAACCATCCTACTGTTTGTATTCTCCAGGTTGATGAACAGACAACTTAGCCAAGTAGTCTCAAAAACAACAGAACTTTAACTCCTGGTATCTTTGGGAACACCAAACGAATATGCTATTATTCGTTGTTGTTGTTTTGTTCGGGTATTTAGTCTTCATCCTCAAACTACTCATGGTTGGTATATGTAGAGTTGTTTGTCTAAAATAAACTGTTTACTGTATTTCTAAAGTGCCTAGGCCAGGAATAATGAGCGACTGGATGGACCGTATAGTCTACTACAGATGTCTAACCTTTCTGGACTGAGTTGCTACTTCGAAATTCTCAACGAGGTTTCAGCATTACATTCCTAAGACAACAAAGGACGAAACGTCAGTCATATTTCAAGCTTAAACTCAGTATGACTGGAGCCTGAATAAAAAAGATTGGATTCCCCTAAATAATTTTCAAGGCTTTTTAAAAGTGAGTCTTACGGGCTAAGGAGCTCAAAATCCTTGGAGATGATAAGAAACACAACAATGTGCCCAGCCTCCCTTAGCCAGACAATCCCGCACTTTCGACCTAGTCATTATAAGCTCACTCGTTAAATGTTCCAAACCGAATTTTCGATTCATTATGAAGCTTTTATCGCTTTGAAAAATCCCGGAAACGTAAGATCTCTCCTTAAAAACTGAAATTTGTTACTTATTGTTTTTTCTCCTGTCTCCCGAAGCAAGTCTATAAAATTTCATGACTTTATTAAAAATGACAACCATTTTTTAACCTGATTCTCAGCAACGGATATGGATACATAAGTTTCTCAGAACAGCAAAATATTTAGACCACTGTTGACTTCAAGAAATAAAACCTAGCAAATCGTTCATTTGTGACACTGGTGGAAATATGTTCAGAAAAGTTCCGGCTTTGAAAGTAATGCACCCGGAAGTCCCTTACTGATGCAAGTTTAGGCTCTACATTCTTGCTGAGTGTGAGACATATTTTGTGTCTCCGAAGCACAGTCAGTCATATTTCTTAGTATGGAGTAATAAGGCCCAACGGCTACACCAGTTATCTACAGTACTGAGCTTATTCTGGATCGTTACCGTTAGACTTCTCACGTCACATGTGTCAGTTTTGTAGCCGACTTTTAATTCACCAGCGTGGAGGTAGGTTTTTTCTTGTTCTAAGGTAGCTGAATATGCTCTTAGTATATATTATGCAAAGTAGTGAACCCAAGACACCTTCCCGCCCAATACCACTAGTTATAAGTCGAGAAGAGATGTCGTAAAGGTGATTTTAGTAATTTGGTATCTGTTTGTAAGAAAATACCTAATTCATCGCATTGGGTTGTCGGCGACCTCGAAGGACTGAAATCCGTGAACTAAGAGATTATGCGGTAACTTATCGAAAGCTTTCTTGACACCATACTGCAATAAGATCTCTTGTTGATTTTGATTGCGTGAGCAGGTAGCTTCATGAAGGAAACTAATCAGATATGTAGTGCATCACCTGGAACTGATGAAGCCGTGTTGTAAGGGGTCAATAAAACCTTGCCTGGGTAAGTAATCAGATAGTTGATCTTTTGTCACTTTCCCTACTACCCGTGAAATAACAGGAGTGATAATAATTTGTCGCTAGTTGTTGAATAGGTTTTTCGACCCTGATATGCGTTTCGGAATCCCTTTGGTTACTTTACTGACACTGGAATGTGTACTAGCCTCTAAGGATAACATAACATATTTTGAGTAAGTGTTCGTATATTTGGTCCTACTATTTTTCAGTGGTGTGTTATCAGCATTGGGTTTGAGGAAAATATTATTCAGATCAAAGTTAGTGGTATTTAGATTATTCTGCCTGATATAGGTAGAATAAACATCTTAGGTAAGAGATATGTCTTGGTTGAGAAGGCGTTATTTACTTAATAGCTAACGGAAAATAGTGTGGTCGTAGTAGGTACCCCCCCCACATGGTGCAGCATAGAATTATTATTGCAATCTGCGTTTGTTTTTATGAGTTTTTCGAGCAGATGACTGGGGTTTTGGGATTTTAATGTAGTAACCAGTGCATTATATCTCTCTAAATGTTTATGCTTTTCATTTCGATCACATTTAGTGTGGAACAGTGAAGTCTTTCGGCATAAGATATGGCCTCCTAGTTTACAAAGTTTAGCCCTGGATTTTCGATTGTTATGATGAGTCGCTGCTTCGAAAGGGGATTAAGAGGATAGTGATTTCTATGGAAAATTCGATGGTGACACTAAATATACGGATTGCTACAGAAATTTCATCACTAGTAACGAACACAATCTAGTCGGAGTGTTCAACTATAAATTGGAAGAGTTTTTAGTTAATGTTATCATATTCCGTGTTTAAAACAAGTAGTTGTTGTTTCGGATTAATTGAGAAGTGCATGTTTTATTTCTATATTCATCTGGTTTGTGATCAATAGAGCTAGTAGGAAGGGGGTATTTGGAGATTGGTTGGGCGAAAGAAGCATGTCAGATAAAATATGATAGATATGGTTGTTCAAAATTAACCGATGAACTCCGAAGAAGAGATATGGTTGTTATTTCAGAGAATAAGGATGGAACACTCCTACGAATAAAACGCAATTGATGAAAAGAAAACATTGATTATGTTTCATTGTACTAAAAACACTTACTTGCGCGTAATGTTTTTTTTTTGCGTTGCTGCCATCCTTCATAACTTGGTGCTCTCTGTAACGCCTACTTTCTACTTCAAATATATTTTTTACCTTGGACTTATTTCTAATTATGGTTAAGGGATATTAATTAGCATTTAGTAATGATCATAGCCAATCTTCACTCGGTCACCACTAAAATTGGTGAGCTGACGTTTTTGTTCGAAGTCAATTACAGTGAATCTATTATTCATCTATCACCATTTTATAATGTTACAATACTATTAATAATGTCATTTAATACAAATTACACTTGCAGCAACGTGGATATCTATAATAATAGGCTTCGAGTTGCAGGTCGATGCACTTTCATCTGTCTCCTGACCGTCACTTCAGGTTGTCAGTTTATTTTACGTGCACGACCTTTGCACGCTAGGTACTTGGTAGCCACAGGTGCCTAAGTTTCTGTCGTATCGTTTGATAGCAGCAAGTAACAAGCTATGATGCTTCGACCACGCGCTGCGAATGGCTCTGTCATTCCTACAAACGGCACACGACAGCTAACGATCAACCTGAATAATCGACGACATTATCCATGGTCGTTCATCCCTATTGATTTTCCTACAGCTGTACTCGGTATCTAATTCCTACGGCTCTACGAATCACTATTCGATTAACGCAGGCTGCAGTTAATCGATGCTTCGTCGAAAATCAGATCCATGGGTTCTAACGCGCAAATAGATATGTACCGAATCACCAAAATATATTTTGAACTATTATTTATTTTATGTTATATTTGATGAATTCCCCAAAGTAATGAAACCGAGGGGATGCCATCGGTGATTAATTATGCGGTGAGCCATATCGTCACTTGCAGACCCCCAGTCACGGCAAAACCTCGCCAACTGGCACTGGACAAATCAGCTTTTACTAAGCGTGAGTTTACTTGCTATATGTGTTACTTCGTCTATCTCACATTCCTTACGCCTCCTCTCTCCATTCGGTTCTCAAAAATGATGTCATCGGTTGAAAACGACACAGCGATTACGGAGTAGCAACGACAGATATCCACTTTTCTGCCTTCGAGCTTGTATACGGCACGACATTAAATCTGCCTGGTGAATTTTTTCACACCACGGAACAGCAATTCTATTCATATCAGATAACGTCCAACAAGTATCTGCTTAGATGCGAACACTGTCTCCGGTGTGAACTCAAATATAGCATCGAGAGTTCGCTCTCCCTCAGGAGTTATATACCTGCCCATGTGTAGATTCGGTACTCAACAACCTTACGAAGGATGTTTTCGTGTGATCTCTCGTCAAGAAAAGACGTTCAAGGTTGATGGACACAATCAACATTGATCATCTCATACCAGCACACGACAATGATAGTGCCCTATCCTATAAATAAAGATTCAATGCTGGACTCGTTCATCTCACTAGCGGGATTCTTATTCCTCCTTCTGATCCCATGCTAGCTGACCCAGAGACCTCATTCTCACGTCCCAGTCAACAGCACTCGTCATCTGCTCTGTCTACGGATGAGACTCCGGTCTCACGTCCAGATCAGCAGAACACACCGCCCTTGACTTAGAACGAGATTGCAGGCTCACGAAGTACTCACGATACTACCGTCCCTCGTTCCGATCGCCGCGTACGCCTACCTGTACGCTTTCTCTTCTAACCTCCGAATCAAAAACGGATACGGCATAGGACCTTATCTTCATACCACATATATGCTACAACTTTCTCTTTTCCTTTCACATTTTATTCTGAGCCCACGTCTTCAACCATTGCCCTGTTGGTACCGTCGACTTCAGCCAGTCTTGCAGAAACCTGGCCTAATCGCCCACACTACTGTCACTGAACTCAGTCAGTATCCTGTTTCCGAATACATCTGGCATTTGTTCGGTTTCGAACTTGGTCATTCTGGTCGTTTCTGGCTCCTTCGCTCAATATGGTTCCGTCCTAAGTGTGCGGCGTTTTCTGGTCCGAACGCCTAGGAACGCAATCCTCAGACTCTGAATACGAGCCACTCTGGTGTGGCACGCCAACTCCAGCAGCAAACCTGTCACGTTACAACTGGTACAGTTCAACTTAGAAGACTGTCGGTGAGAACTCAAGCTTCATTGGTCGCTCCCTATTCGTCAACCCTTTCGCACTACAATCGCTCGTTGGCCGACCAGCCCCTCCCTCCACGAAGCATCTGCGTATCAAAAGTGTAAACCCTTTCTAAGGGGGGCTTCCGTAGTCGAACGCTTCTACGAAGAAAATACCATTGTTCGTCACATCAGCGTACGTAGAGGATGGATTTAGGAAGGTTTGAATTACGCTGTAATAGGCTGGAAGCAGTAAAACGTTAGGGTCGATCAGTATAAAATTTTAGGAAATTTGGTTAGAAGACCAGAGATGGAGTAACATATTTTGACTTGAGTGAAATTTAATAACACTAGGTGGACACCCCAGCAAGTTGGATTTTCTGGAACGCTGTTCAAGTATTTGCTTGGTGTAGCAGCTCACACACATTTTGTACTTTTAACATCGTTGAGCCTGTAAGCGCAAGTATGATTAGCCTTGTCTTAATATAAATTTAATAATAGAGCAATTGTAGCAACGACTCACTCTCTGTATTAACGGTCGTCAGGAAAATGCGAGTGTCCGTCGCCACAGTAACTAATTGCGAATTGTTTGGGTAATGTTGAGCTCACTTGGACTATTCTTAAAATTGTCGAAAAGGAAAGTATTAGGGTTTAATTGCGATTGCGTAGAGACTTGTTGTAGGTGGTTATTGGATGCACATTCCGAGTATAATCAGCTAAGGCAATGAATATATCTTTAACTGAATTATCCAGATGTACATCATTGGATTTTCCATTGTGGACAGACTTAATGACATTCTTTGAGTTGCTAAGATGTGTACTTGTGGAATTTTTCAGGGTTTGAGGACAGCCACACTTTATAATAGTTATTCGTAATGTATATATGTTTCAGACTAATCTCAAGAAGCAGAGAGTGTTATTGGATCACTAAATGTTTGGTCGGTTACAAGTCTAGTGTGTTTGTAGAAAGGTTAGGGAATGATACAGATTATTTAATGTTTTTGTCTGAGAATATTTTATCAACTTCAGTGGCGGACTTGTATCTTTTACAGATGTTATCGAGTGTAAATGGATTTCTACAGTGGCCGTTCCAATGGGTTCCAATAGGTGCACTCCTGTACTCGATTCTCCCAGTCCCAGGTCCAAACAAATCAAAAAAGGACAAAAATTCTAGGAGAAAGCGGTCTTATTTAATATAGACATGGAAATACAAAGCATTACCTGGAATTAATGCTCCTTCCAGGATACAATTACTCCGAAGAGTATCAGAAACAGCGATAGATAAGTGACGCTAAGTTCAGCGGCCACTGCATCAATCCAAATATGGCTGTAGCCATATTAAAGATCAAATTTAAACAACATATATACAGTCAGAAGCTTCAATATAAGTACAAAATATAGAAAGAATAACAATATACAATGATAAAATCTCAAATTGGAATCAAATAAAATACCAAAAATGTCAACAGAAAAAGTCCGTCATATCATAACAAGAATATGTAATCATGGAGGGATTTTCCAAAAAACAAAACATTCAAAAAGGATTTTACACAGATGTCCGATGAGATTGGGTGCTTTTTAGATTTCCGTGGTATAGTTTAAAAGGTATTTATTAATGGGATTTATGCTAAATGAAGAATATTCTTTCGAATTTAATTTGAGAGAAGAAGAACGTCCAGTGGTACTAGTTAATATAATATTTTTTAGGTATTAAAAGTATGACGTTAAAGGGCGTAGTAAAAATATCAAATTACCGAAAGCAACATGTCTATATATAAAACACCCTCTCAACTGCCGTTGCCAATTGTTATACTCGTCTCTAGGTATGCTTAAAACTATTACGGAGTCACCTTAGTCGAATAACGAGAACAAAACAATGAACCAGAGTCCAGGTGGGCTACTGTGATGCCATGACCTAATTGTACCAGCAAGAAGTCTTGATATAGCGTAAAAAAGGTTATTCTACAAACATCCAGCCAGCACACAGTCAATCCAAGCACAAAAATCGCGTTTATTTATACCCCATAGAAATGTCTTTGGGAGAGTCACAAAACAGCACTCTAAAATGACAGCCAAGGCATAAAACTTACAGCTTAAGATAAAACGTGAAACCATGCAGGAGCATAACATCACAGAAAAGAATGAGTAGCCTTATTGATCAGGACCCTTGACAATAGCCATCAATCCTCCGATTTCAGTAAACTGAGGCACTCTATGCACTTGCGGTTCCGTATGGTTAGTCAGAAAGTAACTTATTTGGTGACTTGTCTTCATTGCCTTACACAAATGCAGCTGTACAGTTAGTTTTCTAATACAGAAAAAGGAATGTCTGAGTAATCATACCTTTGTTTTATCCAGAAAATTATCTGCTGAGCCATGACTCAGCTTCCAACAGGAGTATTTTCTGTTCTGCTCCTCTCATCTTTCTCTTTTTCATCACCCCATTATCTTCTTTTAATATTCGCCTTGATATTGAAGAAGACTTGTTCATTTTAATCAGGAGCCTGTAAATTTATTATCTGACGAATCTCAACATTTACCTCATCAATTCTTGTTATATGCAGACCTGGATTAACCTTGCATCACTTTCCGATCATGCCAACTATGGTTTTGTACATTGCAGAATCTGAAACACTGCCTATAATTTTATATGAAAAAGTTAAGCTATCTGTAAGAAGTCAATGCATCTTGTCAAAAATTTATGCAACTGAACAAACTTTCGTAGAAAATTCGTTAGCAATTTTAGCATTTTGATCTTTCCTGTAAATTGGCATGCCTCTTGTACCATGTTACTATTCGAAAAATTATTATGTTTGTTATTATACTGTTGTTTTATTTATGTTCATAATTTTGAGTCAATTTTTCCCCAAGCAAGAAATCCTTTTACACGCGAAACGTCGGTTAAGAGTTGAAGTGAATAGGTTCCCTTCAGAAATTTCGTAAAAAGAATGAAAGTAATTTAAATGAAAAACACGACTGTCGGATAACGAAATATGATACGAAATAAATCTTTGATTGGATGTTCAGACACAGCGTCGTTTCGAAGAAGCCTCCAAAGTGTTTTCCTATCCACGCTATCAAATGCTTTCTCGTAGTCGATGAAGTTGATGTAGAGTGGTGAGTTCCATTCAATTGATTGTTCCACAATGATCCGTAATGTAGCAATTTGGTCAGTAAAACGGATTCAGCTGGACGAGTTTATTCCGTGCATTCCTTAATTCAGACAGAAATGAGGATACGAGCTGTAAGAGGTTAACAAGGTAGAGAAGTTGAGTGAACCAACTCAGAGGGATGACTAAGTATATAAACTCAGACGAAAATGTAATAAACGTGACTAACGAAGTAAACAATGCATATGAGTAGTATTATTAATGCAGCCACGGTAATGAGTGAATAGTCGACAAAACAGAAAGACGTGTGGATAAGGACTCATGAAGAATAGATTAGTTCATCAGCCTAAAGTCTGGGACCGGATTTGTTTTACGTACTGATTTTAATCTAACGAGATTTAAATTCGCATATTCATAAAAGGATTCTGCTCTTTCATGTTTCCTCCTTTATCTAATTTTTTTACTACTGAGTAGTATGATTTGATTTACATTCATAGGAAAAACTTTAGTTTGTAGTTTCATTCAAACAGTCTGTTCAGATTTTTATACCACTAGATTATTATATGTTCATTTTATATGCGATAAAATGGTCAGAAGCACAATCCAAATTTCTGTTAAGCAAGCTTAATACATACTTCTATTACCATGAATAGCGTTCTAACATGTGAAAGTGAACTCATGAAAAAAGCTATAAAATTCACAGACAATTCAGATAATCTATGAAGCCATATTTTAGTACCGTAATGACAATCAAATCGTATTCGACAAGGAAATATTTCCCGCTAAATAGAATCCATGAAGTTTATCTTGCAAGCGTGCCGACAATTGAGTCATTTCTGTTCATCTTGGTGTATATATACATGTAAACCTCAATGTTTTAGCTGATTTTGTGTAAATTAGTACAACTTCCCAAACTAGGAAATGGCATTTTATGACAAAAATACTAATAAACAGATGCATACCAAACAATAGTGGTGATATTAACAAATGAATCGCTATCGAGAATTAATCGTGTTTTTATTACTGAAACAATTCCTTGATTTGCTGTTAGATTAAAGAGTATAGAGGGAAAACCGATTGGATTCCTAAATGGTTGGCGTTTTACTCTAATATTATTAGTCGATTTATTTTTATTCATTGAGACTAAGAATTAGATACATCTTTAGTACATGCATCTCCTTCATACATGTTTTAAAATATTTATAATAATAAAAAAGTGTGTACATTGCTTTCAGCTAGCAGTCTGTCACGTCCGTCTCGAGGATACTAAAAGGAAGCACCAAGTATTATATCGGCCTTCACATTTGTACGTCGGCAACTATAGAATGATCACTATATTTCTTGTTCTTAAAATCCCTCTAATTGATTTGCATTTATACTCAGCCTTCAGTTTTTCATCCGAGAATGGTTTTTTCAAGATGCAACATATATTACCTTGGTTCTATTACTTTTACATTTCTAAACTTGTGTCCCAAATTTTATCGTGAATTCACCTCGTTACTTACCTCTTGTGAAGGTTATTTGTCTTCTAGTATTTTTATCTTGCTCATAATCTGGCATACCTCTCATAACTGATAAATAAGAAACAATATATAAGCATTATCTTTACCGTTATTATTAGAGACCGAACGCTGAGACAGTGCCTCAGTTTTTACGTAAATTGGGCCCGGAAACTACTTTAAGGGCAGGAATATTGAGCACAAAACTATTTTTAGGCTTTGATCGTTCATTTTGGGTAACATGTAACAACATTTGGAATTTGGTACTACGCTCCCCCAAGCGTGATGTCTCCATTGCTTTGGTTTTCAATCACGAACTTAGACATATGTCGAAAAATCTACCTTTTAAATGTTCAAAACGTTTTTATGCAAATAAACTTTGTGGGTTCAGTCAAGTTGGAATTTAGCGAGAAATAAAGTTTCTCTAAATGCTGACTGGGAAGTGAGAAGTAATCCCCAAGAAAATTTCCTAGTTCTTATCAATAACTACGAAAGACCCAATAACATTTAAAACCAAGCTCTTGTAAATATTTTGTTGTTCCTTTAACAAATTTGCGGCGGGAATTAAAAGCGCTTACGTGTCTTTGGAAGTTAGTTTTGTGTGACTGTGTTCCAACACACAGCATATGTGTTAGTTTTTTTCCTGCCAGCAAACAAACACAAAACCTTTTTAAAGAGATGTGTGTGACTGAATTGCAAAGCTAGGCCTAGTTAATAATATTTTAAGATTTGTTCTCTTGGCAGCTAAATGGCATCGCCTCTGCCTCCAGTCGATACTGAACAGCAGAACATTATCGATAAATTGGCCGAATTTGTGGCCAGAAATGGGCCAGAATTCGAAGCACTGACGAGTGAAAAACAGAGGGACAACCCAAAGTTCGCATTTCTCCGAGGTGGCGAGTTCCATGAATATTATATGTATAGAGTTAACGAAGCTCGTAAAATTTGGCAGCAACAATATGCAACGAAAAATAAATCTAATCAGGTTGGATTAATACTTTTTGATAATTTTATATCAGGCTTTATATGGTTTGTAATACATGTACCTAGTCGGGGAGTTTTGTATGCAGTAGGCTTGTCATTTTCATCGTTTCCTCGAAACAATCTATCGTGAAATTGGGTTTAAACGTTTGCTTTTCCTTTCGCTTGGAGAGGGTTTTTCGGACTTGGACTTAGCTGTGTTCCAGGTCAACTTATCGCACCAAACCCAAATTGTATCATTAATGAGTTCACTCTCTCTTATCTAGTTTGTGCAACTCAAAAGCTAAAAGATATCTGAACTGTTTCATTAAGGGATAAATTAGTGTCCCCGCTCATCTCCAAAAGTCTTGGCTTGTAGTCTAGTTTTTGGGCATTCACTGGGCTAAATATTGTCATCAGTACTAAATAATGTATAATTCACGAGAATCATTTAATCCCACTTCTGTTTTTGATCTTCACAACCAATTCCAAAGCATCAGGTCTACACAGCGGCTCATAATCTCGACTTAGTTTTTTGGTTTTAGCTCATAATGAGAACAACTCAACAGACACTAGGTATGTAAGTTAGGTCACGACACAGACTAGTTCGTAAGTGCACAGACAAGTATTCAGATTTAAAGTCAGCCAGTCAAGTCAACAACAACATACAACTTCGTACGTACGTGTATCAGTTCAAGTTGCCATACCACATCAACACAGATGCAATTGTCACTTCGAATCCCATATTAGTAGAGGTAATAGATGTATTTGCAGTAATCGGAGAGATTAGGGTTCGATGATATGATTCAAAAAGTATGACTCAGTGACATAAATTTAGAGAGAGGAAGATAAGGTGATGAGAAATTCAGGAGAACAGAATTTCTGAAAACACAAACGATGGATGCACCTGCGCCATTGCGAACGATTTTGAGCCATGTCGCTCAAGGTCTCGTAAACCATCGATTACTATCGTCTCACGGACCCCAACTAAGTAGTCTATATCTACTAATATGACTCAGTCCACTTGTCAGTGACTTCATGGGCTTGTGCCGTGTTTTGGTTTCGCCTCCCCTAGCTTTCTTCCAACCTATTCAAACACTACAAAACATTGTTCGTCAAGTCAGTCGGCTGTTGAGAATACGTAACACACGTCCCAACCACAACAACTGACGAAGTTTCATTACTGTATTTCTGGATTTGTCATCCATAACTAGTACTCGTTTCCTAACGATATCACTGCTAATTGGTTGTATCAGGATACACGAGCAATGCTTCGAAGACATTTATAATGGAATACTAATAACCTACGAATATCCTCAGCTCTTACTGGCTATGTTTCACATCCATATAGAAGGACGGAGCGAACTACTGCGCAGTGCACTTGTTCTTTGGTTAGCAGATGGGTATCTCGCCTATGCCATAAATGACGCAAGTTGGCAAAAGCCAATCGAGTCTTCTGTATCTGTGCTGAGATTTTGTCACACACTAGGCCATTAGCACTGATGAGACTGCCGAGATAAGTGAAGCGGTCGACACGCTCAACTACTTCACTCCCTATCACTAGTTCAGGTGCTGACGCAACCCCATCCTGAAGCAACCATTTGCGTTTCGGGCAGTGAAACCGCATCCCTAACATGCTTGCATTGTTGCTTAGGGTGGTCAAAAGACTGCATTTTGTCAGCGTCTTCACCAAATAGAACTGTGCTTATTGCTGCCTGTTGCTGTTGCCTTTTGCATCTCTCTCGGTTTCGCTACACACCACTGTTCACGATCATTGCGTAAACTTTTTATCAGCCTGTGCTTAAACTGACTTCTTTCTTCGTCATGTTCAAAGCCATGCGGGATGTGTTCTCGAGCGTCCATCTGTTCGGTAGATGCTACTGAAATCCACCGCTTCTCCTCAACTTTGTGGTTTACTTTACAAGCAGATATCACTGCTGTTTCCACAGCTCTTCGAATATCATTCCAAGCTGTCTTGGTATGGGCATCGCTGACTATATGGCCGCTCACTGTTTTTTTAATTGTTCCTTAAATATATTCTTAGCTTTGTTATTATGGAGTAAAACCCTTAGAGGTTTCCTTGTAGTGTCTTTCCTGCGTCCAGTAGGCTTGGTCTAAATCTAAACATGTGCCCCAGAACGAGCGTAAGTCCTCTATCGAACCTCTCCATCGGTGGCTGATGACAATGTAATCTAGTTGGGTCCAGCGTTGTGACGACTTTGGGGGTCGCCAGGTCAAAAGATGTTTTTCCTTGTGCTTAAAGTTAGTGATTGCTAGAAATAGGCGGTTATCAGAGCATAGCTGCAGCAGACGGCCGCCATTATCTGCTCTTTGAGCTGCGACACCATAGGATCCACCCACATGTCTTTCCTTTCCACTTAGTCTACCTACTTCAGCATTAAAGTCACCGGACATCATTACTATATCAGAGCGCCTAATATTTTGAAGGAGGTTAGAGAGGCTTCTGTAGGACTCATCTTTTATCTCGTCTGAAGTGCAGTCAGTGGAAGCGTAGGCAGATGTGACGAAGAGGCAACGGCGAGTGTCCCTATCTTTCCGAGTCCGTACCGTCTCGTTTAGTCGGGCAGCACATATGCGACTGTTTCCTGGGATCCAGTCCAAGAGGTCTAGTTCTGCTCTAGGATTTAATATTATACCCACACAGCGAGGCCATGGGTAGCAGCATCAGGGCTTCCAGAAACATGAGGCGTAAACCGTGTTGTTTCTCTCTCTGGACAAGATGAAATCGAATTGATGATTTTACTCGGATCTTGTATGTGCGTTTCGGAGGCGCAACATACATCGATTGCATGGGATTCCAGAGTTATAACTAAAGAAGCCTGTTGACCTATTTGTCACAAGTTTCAAACATTAAAAGCTCAAATATGTAGTTTGGAGCTTGGTTTCAGGAGACACTAGGAATAACCTTTCGTGAGCTCAAACCGTTCGCTTCAGCGGCGCAAAGTGACAGACGATCGAAAGAATGCTTGGTCGTGGAGATAAGAGAGTTATTAGGTGTAGAGAGGGTTTAATTCTGACCGAATTGGTCTCGTGTGCTTTTATGGGTATGAGGGTGGATGTTACTTCCAGGCCGCCCACACCATGGAAGGGCTCTGGTTGTCAGAAGTGGCATCAGACTCATGACTTCCGAAAGATCTCAGCTTTCACTATGAGACGTCATAACTCTTCTAAATGAAGACCTAACTCCTAGAGCAGAGTTTAACTGGTCTGAATTAATTTTATAATTTAATTTTACAAATATTTGTTCTGAAAAGGCAGCTAATGCAAAGCTTTTGAAAATCTATCTTCTTATTAGGATATTAAAATCTATTGATGATTTCACTAATAGCAATCTACATGATGCTCAATTTATTTGTAGTTATTATGCCAAACCCTGGTAATCATACCTAAATGTGTTTGGCTTTAAATAAGTTATTTTTTGGTAAGCGTATTTTTCTTGTCCTCTGGTACTTGGATTAGTAAGTATTCACCTTTAGTATTTGACTTTACATCAAGATCATTATTGGATCTTGTTTGTATACTTCGTCTCTCTCTTCTGTTAATGATATTAGTGTTTTCTGGTCTATTTCTGAAATCTTCCAGCTACTAAATAATTTTGCTGCATTTCTTAATTTAATAAAATTATCTTCATTTCCTCCAGTGTCTCTAAATAGAAAACCAAAGCCCTTAAAGTGTATGGGTTTTTGGAGAACTGTAACTCAATAATTATACACCACATTTATTAACAATCTAATGATAAATATACAAGTGTTCTCTGGTAGTGGTGAGTGGTCATATATAGTAATATATTAGGCAAGACTAACTGGTATTTACTAATGATTGATTACAATATTTGTTGTCGTTAATTTGACTTATTTTGTTTTCTCTTTCTGTTAAGATTCTCAATTCCAGATCCAACTGGTTTAATATGAATGAACAGTGGGATCAGTATGTTGGAAATGCAGATCATTGGCAACGTTACGGTTCTGCACCACCAGGCCATTGCGGATGGGCTGGTCCAGACCCATCATGGTATCCAAAGCCACAATGGCCACATTTTCCACAGGGTGTACGAATGCATGGGGGTCAACCTGGATATCCTCCATACCATCCCCCTTCGGAAGCAGTAGATTCTTTTCATCATGGAAATTACAATAACCATCCTCCATATGGCTACCCTGGACACCATGGAGCATTCCCAATCCAGCAGTTTCCATTTGGACCTGAAACTTATCGTGCAACGAGACCTCAATATGATTATCAAGTTTCTAGTGGTTCTGATTTGGGAGAAGCTGATATTGAACAAAGTGAGAAGAATTTGGCTGCCCAGCATGAATCACTGCTTGCTCGTCAAGACGTTGAAATTTATGAGCTTCTGAATAGGAAGCGAGAAGAAAATGTTAGGAAAACTGGAGAAAAGTTAAACATCTCTTGGGAACAGATGAACGAAGTTAGTGAACTATTTCACGTCTTTATTTGACTTATGGTAGTGCTGGGACGGGAATCACAATAATCCTCATTATTATTATTACTATTACTGTCGGTATAATTTTACTTTACGTTCAAGAGACTTAATAATTGGATAAGACAAGTTTAGTATGTGGACTCAATCTGTTTTCCCCTTATTTTCATGTAGACTTATCAACAGGAAATTTCAAAAATATTATTACAAATTAAAATTTAGGAAATTGAGTTTTACAAAATAGTGTTGTACGAACAGGTAGGTTACGATGTATAGCGTAATCTTTTTTGGAGTCCATTAAACAAACCATTATAGTTTTTAACAGCAGCAAATAGTTTATTTTGGAGTCACAAAAAATACCATGAGAACCTATTCTGGGTTAGACTATGGTTAATAGTTGTAGTTTATTTCTAAATTTGTTAACAACTATACCAAGTTACTTTAATATTTTCTCCATCAATCATTACACTCATAGTCCATCTTTTATCCATACTGAATTTTGGAGCGTCCTCAATGGTATAATTAAGATATGCCATTATTTCCTAACTGCATACACTGTTTGATGTATGTGCCGCATAAAGCACACTTGAAAACTTCGTAACCCAGTAATCAAACTTGGTTAGGATATAGTTTTGAGCCCTTGCACTACTTTAGCGCTTGAAAATACAAACAAATCTGATGACTGGCACGTTACCATTGTTGTAATTGAACTTCCATGTCATTAATAGGAACTTAGTGTTTAGTGTTCTTTCCGTCATTGTGTCGAAAGTTCAAGCCTCATCCACCCGTTTTGAATTGCACAGCCTGTAGTCTTTACACAAACAAGTGGTTCAAATCTGAAACTAAAAAACTGTGCTTGGTTGTAGAGGTAGGGTTGTTTTGTCTCTTTATTACTGTTTCTTATATCTCGTATCAGTTGAATGTTCCAGTATATCATGAAAGTGGTTTCTTGGTTCGTATTTATTCTCGTTGAGTAGTAGTAAGAAAACGTGCTCTTCTGAAAAACGTCATTCTTTTTGGTAACCTAGTCGGAGCAGTTGTCATAAGCTTCCAAACATCTATCTACCAACCTTGATTCTGGAAAAATTCTCCTTTCTCCTCAGTATATTGGTAAGTGTCAAATATTCATACTTCGGATGGATGTTTCAAAATATAGTACGAAGCTATAAGAAACTACCGTTCTCGCCAGCTACTAATACTCTCTTTGCTCAAGATATGTCACTATTTGTTCGTCTAAAGCTTCACTTGTATTTTACGTTGTCGTTACATCTCATTACTGTCTTTTTTCTACCGTTAATTTATACTTCAACGCATCTATCATAGTGATAAATGGTAAACGTCATTCATATATGGTGACTGATATTAACGGTCTGTTTTCGTTAATAGTGTTAATTCGAAACACCAACTATTAGATGAAGCTTATTTAAAAACTTTCTATAATGATCATAATAGTGAAGACAAATTGGCTTCCTTGTTGCTTTTTCTCCCTTATTCTGTTACAAACAAAATCGAATTTAGGTATGTTTAGTTAAAATGAGTGTTGTGCAATGACAAACCGTCGTTTTTCATTATGATAATTTATGCTAAGCATCCATACGTAATAAATACTACATGACGGATGGTACTTCACATAATTTTCTGACTTAGTTTTGAAATTTCACGAAAAATATGCCTTTAAATAGGTTTGCAAAGTTTCGTTTTTAGACACCTACTGGTCAGCTGAGTGTAGTATCGCACCGAAACTTGTTAAATATAAGGTTTTTGCATTAGAATACATGAATGTGATTGAATATTTGGAACGTCGTAAGTAATTGCAAGCGAAAGTTTATTGATAACTATGTTTTAATTCATAGTAGATTTGTATATTTTTCCTTTAGATGATCCAACCATTGATTGAAGCCTGTACAAAAGAAAATATATCCAAAGGGAAATCTTGGGTTGTTGATAAAATGTCTGAATCACCTGAACTAACTAAATTAATGTCTGATTATCTAATAACGCGCGCAAGTGCTGTTCATGTTTCGTTCGACTTAAGGCTCCACTTAGTGTACTTGTTGAACGACCTACTTCATCATTCTAAACGTCGTGGTGTTCCTGTTCATCTGCAGGTATGTTGTTGTTAATAGTTATGGACAACTTTCGTATTTGTAGTTATTTTAATCATTCCTTATAAATTCTGTAATGTACTAGTCGAATAACTTAACTACTGAATTACGTACAATGATATTGAATTAGTTCTAGTTCTCACACATTTTAAGTTGGCAGGTGGAAATTGATAAAAAGGCTGAATATCAAGATACATTATATAGTTGAGAATAGAACACAACACAACTCAACTACGATTAGTGTTAAACCACATCACTGTAACATCAAGTCAACAGCTATTTATTCCTTTTCAAACCTCACAAGAAAAGTGTAAATTATTATTTACTGTTGTGGTAAACAGTTACTTACTTGAGGAAATAATACTTTTTCATCTATTCGTCACACTTAAAAGATTTAAATGGCTTACGGAATGACGTTAATATGAACTTTGTTTAATATTCGTATATCGTTTAGTTTTTTTTCTACCATATATATTGTGCATGCTATTTACAAAATTTAGCTTGTTTCCTATGCTTTTGTTTTCATACAGTTAATAGAGAATTAAAATATTCTTCCCACAATTAATTGATTCTAAGTGTTTTTTAAGTTTGTAATTTAAGTCTACAGTCTATCACGTGGTGAGGTTGCAGTTTCACTGATTATTGTTTTCGTGTCTTAAAGTCTGATAATTAGTTTGATTACAGTATTATGATGGTAAAAGTTGATCAATTACTTTTGTTACTCACTTCCTTAAAGTACATGCTCAGGTTTCCAATAGTATCTTACAGATTTATGAGAATAGTTTCATCTAATTACTTATATATCGGGCTCACTGGCTAGTAAATATTTCTGAGTTAGATCTTTGGAACTAGTTAGACATGATCCCTTAATATCTACGTACGTGATCGATATTGTTGGAAAAAATGCAGATACACTATAAGACAATGCTTTTCTAGGTTTTAAGCCTCCATTGTTAAATTGATTTAACTAACCGGTTAATCATACAACTATACTGAATAACCCTTGTCTTAAAAAAAACTGTTGGTTGGTTTGTATATGAATTCTGTATTTACTTAAAATCTTTGTTTTTTTCTATGGGTAAAAAGTAAGTCAGAACGGTAGTTTCTAGGTAAAGCACTTGATTTCGAAATATAAACTTGCAAGTTTCCACTTAATTCTATTTACATTTTGTGTCAACATCAGAGTAGTATCACTAACCTTCACACAAAACTTTTAAATAAATTCTGGGTCACAAGTTTTCTCTTAGTTGTAAGTTCCATTGTGTTTTAATAAATTTGGTTCATAAACATATCCAATGAATACGTTACGCTTATTTTAATACTTACCTCTAGGAGGCTTTACAAGAAACAGTGCCAGTAATTTTCTGCTTAGCAACAGAGATTGCTAATGATGAACAAAAAGCCAAAATTAACCGTGTTCTAAGCTTGTGGGAAACCAACTCTTACTTACCAGTCGAAGTTTTAGTGAAAATGCGATCTCCAGAATCGGCTAAATTCTTAGCGGAATGGAAAGAAAGTCAGTCAAAGGTCAGTCAGTTAGGTTTTTTTTACATCATAAATTTTCCCTCTCTTTTCGTAGCACTCCGATTGTTTTATAATTCTCGGACCAAAGGGTATTGTGGTTTATTAAAGAAATAAATATTTTGTAATTGAAACTTTTTTTAAATGTATCAAGATTATGTCAATCTGGAGAAACTAACCTCTTCGAAGTATAGTTTTTTCGTAACGACTGAAATCTATTAGTCTTTTATCTATCATCTCCCAATGAGTGGTTTATTAAAAATGGAGATCTGTTCCACTGTTTTGTTCATTCTTTATTATTTAATAACTTACTGATTTTCTTAATTAATCTTTTGTCGTAAAATAAAACTTTTATTGATGGTATAGTGATATTTATCTTAGTATTAGTAGAGTTCTGAAGTTTTTTCAAACATTGAAGACTATAGCAGTATGTTGATTGCATGTCTCAGAAAACTAAGTCTATTACTGAACGATTATTCCTGTTACTACTGTATTGAGACTAATATCATCGCTACAGACCAATTACGTTCCTGTTACAAAATGTAATATCTCCGTGAATCAAGTACAGAGGAGAAGAGTTAATCCATACAAGAGAACATATCTGCTGGCGATTTCATGGTATCGAAGGAATACCGAGATCGTGCCAGAAAAGAGGGCGCAGTTAAAACGAACAGAGTAACCAAAATGGCAGCAAAACAAATAGAAAGTTTGCGCGTACACAGTAGGAATAAACAAAGACTGCAGTAAAACAGTCACTGGTAATGTTTCTATTAAACCAATCGCGTTCGCTTCGTAAAAATGGAGTTATTACACTATCTTTATATTACCTTTCGTTTACATTCCCTATCCAGCAGTTTACTTTGATTCGGACTCAACTATTATATGTTATAATTCACTCTTACAGTTTTGGCGGTGTGCCTCTTTATAGACTAAACCTGCTGTGTCACAATCCATGGATATAATTGATAAGCAGGATACTTAATAACTCATCAGATTTTAGTCTGAGATGAGGAAAAACGCCACACAAATTTTATTCTTTTGATAATGGTTAAAATCTGGTTTATTTGATCCGGTCATGTTATTGCTTAGTACTCTTCGAGCACTCTACAATGCTCAACTAGTTCCAGAAATCAGAACATCGTTTGGGCAGATAGTTATTATTGTTATTCTAACAAACCAAGTTGAGTGCGAACAAATCATCGCAATAAAAAGGGTTGCGCATTTTTAATTTTTACACCAGAATAATTTAGAACCGTCTCCAGTTGTCTGCTGGCTCTGATTGACTAAGAATGTGCCAACCAGCATGTCCCAAAATAACCATGCATTGGATATGCCTTCATTCCGTCTATATCCTACTAACAAATAAATTATTTTCCTGTTATTTTACCTAATAGTTAGTTTGTTTCTTACTGAATAGCTTGCATTCTACTAGTACTGAAGACCGGAATCCTAGTGCAGCTCATCATCTGACAATTGATAATGTTGGTTTTGTTAGATCACGTTCATTGTTAAGTGAAATTATATTCTTACGTATGATTTGCATAAACAAAGCAAGGTTCTTTTTTCAAAACTGATTTTGCAATGAATGATGGCTCCATATTCATTAAATGTTAATCAGATCTGTTATTAATTCTGCAAGTAGATTTTTATTTCTAGCAGTCAATATTACATCAGCATGCCAACCTCATAATGTTGATTACTTCTTATTGTGATCAACTAGATACAATGCGAAATGATATTTTTTGTTAATTAAGAAGTATTGCTATATTTCATAACTCACTTATTTCACAATTGTTTGCTTATAAAAACACACAGTTAACACTCTTTTTGTCTGTATATAATTCTGTGTTCTGTTTTATATTATCGTGTGCAATTGAAAACTGTTAACTATTAACCCCTTATTTAATTGCTAGATTACAGTATTTTATTTGAATTGCCATTCAGTCACTAATTTAAAAGTGTTCATTGAAAGTATCGTGGTCTCTTGCCAGAAACTGTAATAGGAAAATGTAACACTTCTTTAATGTCAAATATCTAAATCTAAATAAATAGATTGGCTGTTTCTTACTATCGGTATAGTATTCAAAGCGCTAAATTAAGAATGACAAGCCATTAATTAGACTTAGACAAATGCAATATTGAAAAAAAGTTTAACTGTTCGAATTTCATTCAATTTTAGAAATGTGGGTGTTGTTTTCTTACTGTGCTGTGTACATGCTAGTTACTTACACTGCTCTTGTTTAATTGTTTTTTTTTCGTGCTTCAATAACATGTATCGTTTATAATTCTTAGTCTTTTGATTACAAAAGGAATTTCTCTCCAAAAAACTATACTGAACTTTTGTGTCGAGCCCAAGTTTTCTTATGCTTCAATTAGCATTAAAAAGTCGATTTGAAATCTGATACATTTAAAGTGAATGACTGTTTTAATAGCTAGATTAATAGATATTTATAAAACCAGGTAATGAAAAAATCAAGCCATTTAACAGTTATTATATATTATATCTATACAACAACAATATGGTGATATACAAAATTCTGTCTGTTCTTTGCTATTACACATCACTCTTCTTTGAAATTATATCCATTGAAAAATGGTGTCAGATTCACTAGAAAGCGGTTGGATTCACCTGAATAACTCACTCGAGATCTATTTGAGTCAAAATACTGTCATGGTTACTGGGACATATTAATGTATATTGTATACAAATAATGTATGTTTCTACAGTAATCGTTATTAATTAAACCTAAGCTTACATGCAAAGTAACTAGACAACAACAACAGTTAATCATAAAACAGCCCAGCGTAAATTGACGGGTTTAAAATTCGTGTCGATGCCAAATATTTCAACCAATGACATACACGAGAAAGGGATGAATCTTGATTACTAATAAGTAGTATAGTCATAAAGTGAGAATTTCACACAGGCTGCCCAAAATACATATTTTTAAAAGTATGGTTTAATGTTTTTTCAAGCTGTTTACGATTGTTTGTTTGTTTTTTCTTCAGCCGTTTGAAAGTGAAATAGACAAAATTAAAGCAAATATTATGAATCAATACACTAGTCTTGAACGACAGCATCAAGAGTTTGCAGATCATGTACTACGACAGTTAGCTTCATCTCATTCCGATAAGTCAGATGAAGCATCTATCTCTGATAATCATCATGCACCATACGGACCATCTCATCATCCTATGCAGGTTTGTTCACATTGGCACTGTGTATTGTACTTTATCATATATATGTATGTGTCTGTGTACAAGACATTACGATTAGTACTACGAGAATGTATTTGTGTATGTGGGCACTACTTATTAGCTGTTTATACTGAAGTTATAGTTCCTGAAAAAAGTTTTAAGTGAAATAATTTGTGAAATTTTGAAGTGGCTTGAGACTAGACACAAATCACCTTGAAATATTTTGATATTGAGGTCTATTTCCAACCATAAGTTTCAGAGCAGAATAAAGTGTCGTTTCAACTATTTATCATGGTATGTGTGTTTGATGAAGTTGTTGTTGATGTTAGACTTTTTCATATCATTGTTGGAGAAAAAACACATGTAAACTGTTTTCCATAACATTTATAAAATATCAACAAGTATTAGGTTTTGCGTTTATTTCTCTCTTCACTGATATTCTAACTAGTAAATCTACCATTTCATATTGTTCATATATATGGTGTTACTTTTGTAAACTGAATGGTTTGTTTATAATCATTTTGATCATTCATATTTATTTGTTTATCAGTGTTTTATTTATGTTAGCGTATAAATGAATTAACTAGTTGAATTTTGGGGATTTTTTCTTCTTACATAGAAGATTTTTACAAATTCTACTTTATTATGTAGTCTCTGCATCTTCTTTCATTTGCTTAATCAATTTTTAAAGCAAATCCAGTTTGATTTCACACTTGTCATCGTTATTTACAATTGAATAAACATTGATTCATTGTTAATTCATTAAAAGTATCATAATTAATATAGAATAACAAAATTGTGTTTGTCCTACAATGATTGTTCATCTCTTTAAACAGTGTGTTAATCATTAGTCTGGCGATATTTATTCAATTGTCAAAATTTTTCTAACTATTTCGAAGTTATTCATAATTACAAAAAAAATAATAGTATAGTTCATAGTTTATGAATTCATAAATGCAGTAATCTCTCATAGAATTGATTGGTGCTTTCTTTTTTTTTACTTTTTAACTTTCCGTATACCAAACTAATTACAATTATTTCATGTATTGTTCTTTGGTCATAATTTACAACTATCTTAACTATGCCTTAAATGAAACATGTGATATTTATTATTTGCTATGCGTTCTACATATTTTCATTTCAATAGTTTGTAATATATATATAGTATACAAATAATATTTTCTTTTTAGTGTCATTCTATACAATGCTGACTTGTGACTGATTTAATGCCTAGATTGATTTTACTAACGTTTCCACACATCATTTATAAATAGAGAAATACTTTTGTGACTTATTATTACTGTTAGAACTTCATGTCAGTAAAAAAGATGAATCATAACTGTCTGATTCATTCTACCGATTACTTTTTTATGTATAGTATTTCAAGATCTTCAACTGTCTTCAATCAAAACTGAATATTTACTCATAGTGTTTAGTTCACTGACTAATAAGAGTTATTGAAGCTTCAAAATTATGATTTTTAATTAAAGTCTTTCTAAATGTGTGGTGCTGTGGTGCGAACTACTTATAAGTAGTATATAGCGTGAGTGTCAACGTAAAGTCTGGTAGCATAATATGGGGGGAAGATCAAGAAAGGAAGAGTCAGAAAACAATGGAATTTGTTTGAAACGCATGAAGAGTGACAATGGATTGATGTTTGGCAACAGGAACAGTCCAGTTCCATAGGATGAACTGATCCTTTGCAAATGAACGATTTACGATATGGTTTTCAGATTTTACTGAGTAACTCTGTAATTTTCGCTAAATACAATTCGGTTGCCTCCACCTGTGTTTTCATTCACTACAAATGTACCAAAATTTAGTGTAGTATTTGCTTTTTTAATCATCGATTTGTGAATACTAACCCGAATAAAACTTATTCGCTTGCATAAAAACTGGTTTGATTATTATTGTTTAAAACAAATCCTGCAATTATTTCCTCACTTACATTTATTTCTATCAATTACTTTTTTATTGTTGTTTAACATTACTAACGGTTTGCTGTGAATTTACGAGTTTAACACGACCTGACAGTTTTATTTAAGTTAAGTCTGCTTTTCAATACATAAGTTTGTTACGATTAGAATCGCGTTTTTATATTTAATGAGCTTACATTTAATGACTGGTTAGTCTGTTCTCCATGTTGGCAAAGTATCTATTTTGATTCTTTGGAATCGGAGGACATTATGTAACTTTCAACACGTTTTATCTCTTTTGTTTCAAGAATGTTGATCGAAACTTTTCTTACTGGGGTCCACCACCACAAACCACTGGTGGATTTGACATGGGTCCACAGGATATAATGGGAGGGTCGGATCCAAGAGATATGCAACGTCGAATACCTGGTTATCCTCCACCTCCACAAATGTCAGGGTTTGCAGGACTTGGTGGTGGTGGTGCGGGTGGTGGTGGAACTAGTTTTCCTCCTCCAATGGGTTGGCTACCTGGGCAGCATGATCCTGCCAAGTGGAATCAATCTATCCCGAATTTCAACTCTCAACCTGGGCATAAAAACTTTGGTGGTCATGAACTAAGCAGCAATGTGTATATAGAAGGCGAAGAACCAGAAGATGAACAATCTGCCTATCCTAATTCGTCATATGAATGTGGTAAATTTATTAATAATTTCGATTTGGTTAATTTTAATTACAATTAGTATGCTATTTTCTTCAAATGTCACTCCTATATATTACTTAATAGTCACTTCAAAAATAACTCTTTAAACATTATTTGAATTGTGTATGTTGCAGATTTTTCAATGTTGTACTGTTGATTTATAGACTATGTTTCTGCTATATCATGTTTCTACCATTAAATACGACATTTGGTTGATCTTGAATAAACCAATCGTCGTTGTATAGTCTTCAGAATTGTCTAGTTTGTACTCAACAAACATTATTAACTAAACTATTTTAAAAAGGCGATAGCAGGTGTTATCGTTCTATTGACCATTAGTATTTCAAGATTTAGCTTCACCTACGTCAACAAAGGCTTTACCGATTATTCTGGTTCTGATTTTAGTTACTTTTAAAGGAGCTCAATATAAAACGAAAAAGGACATTAATTTTTAGTGCAAATTAAGTTAGGTAATTCTTGTTGTCTTTATGTTTCCTGAAAATTGAGATTAAATTACTTTTATGATCACTATCCTTCATTTGTATTAACTATTTGATTAGTGAAAAAAAAGTACTATTTTACCTCCAGTGTGTTGAAAAACGAGGAGAAGAGGGGGGGGGGGTTACGAATGATATCTAGTTTTCACGTTAACCTCCTCTCATCTTCCACAAACCCTTCTCAATTGCATCCAAATTGTAAAGGATAAGGTATCATGAGGAAAAATAATATACCACTCCGTAATTTAGTTAAAACATTTGATTTATTGATTTCTTAAAGTGTATACACACGTTAAATCACTAGTTGACTGTTCGTTTAATTCACTGAGATTTATTTATTAATAGAACCTTTGCATGGTGTTTCATAGTTATTTTGAATGTCGTTTTTATCAGTGATTGGAACATAAATAAATCCTCACGTAACAATCTATCTCTCTTCATTGCTATGAGCTATTTCAGTTTTGTTCCGTTGAATGATTAGCAGAAAGTAGTCATTTATCGGTCATAATAATTGGTCATAACAGTAACAGTAATTTTGTTGAGATATAAAAAACTAACATTATTTAAGAAAATCATTATCAGTTACTTGATGATGGCATTCTAGTTTCAGTTTTAAATTCTTTGACATTTCCAATCTTTTTGAATTCAAATCAGTCTTTGAGGAAAAAGAATGTTGGCCAATCTAACGATTTTTCTTCGGAATTTTTCCTGTGGCTAATCCATTCATAAATTATTTTGGAAATATTTCAAAAACATCTTATAGTCTTGTGAATAATTTTTAAATAATAACTAGTATTTGTGCACTGATTTTCGAAATATTCTCCCAGCTTATTATCTCTCAGTCCTTATTACCTTTGTTAGTGAATCTCAAAGAATTAGAGAAAAAACACTTGATTAAATAATATTGTAGTTCCCAGTGAATTAATAACTATGTGACGTTACTATACTGGACTGGGCTGTCTTTAAAAGTCAAAAGAAACTAGGCGAAATGGTTGTCCAGTTGACATTTTAAAAATGAATTCCTATTCATTACTTTCAAGCGGCAATCAAACAAAATACAAGACATGAAATTGGAGGCGAAATTGTATTTTAGGCAAACAGTAAAATGTGTACACATATATGACACAAAATATAAATGAATTGATTCGGTTTCTTTTATATTGTCCCTGTCTGTCCATAAAGTTACAGCATTCTCCTAAGAGATTCATTCTTGATTTATTTATAAGAGCAAATTTAAATTAAATTTATGACAACCTTAACCAATTTGAAATATTTCATTAGATACGACAAATTAATATTTGAAATGTTTCGTAGTTTCTTATTTCTTTGTCATCTTTTTTCATAAGTGGACGACTTATTTTTTGATTGATAACACATTAACTATCTTATTGTGCTTTGTTCAAATTTCTTTCATGTAAATCATCTTAAACGAAAAATATTATCGTTTGGTCTAATTAAATTGCACTCTGTCGAGCAAAGTTCATTCTCTTCTTCTTTTTATAGCACCTTATGGAGGTTATTATAATAATAATAACAATAATAATAGTAATAGTAATAATAACGATTATCGGCAGTATGAAGAGTCTTCTCACGGGGCTCGAAACACACGAGACAATCAAAGTAATCGTGATGAAAAACCTCGAACATTTCGGGGTAGTCGTCCTTCAAGATTTTCCTCCGCTCCATCTCATTCTGATACAGGTAATGAAAAAAAGAAAATTGACTCTAATGATACTAACAAAAATACTGCCGGTACGGAACAGCAGCATATAACACCTAAGGCTGATCTGGAAGCTACAAAAGACTCAGACAATTCTATGATACCAGTTATTGAATCTTATGATATAAATCAAAAATTCCCTGCATGGCAATTACCTGCAGGATTATTGCATCCATTAATTCGATTAAAAGATTTCGATTTTACTCCGTTGAATGAAAATAATCTACAATTATTACCTCCAACAACACCGTCTGAACGTTTGCTTATAGCATTGGAAAATTTTTACATGCCACCTACCCCAGATAAACCACGTGACGGTGAAGGTTGGGAACATATGGCTCTTCATGAATTTTATACGAAAAAAGAGCGAGCTCGTCCGTCTGAACATAAAGAAAACGACGAGGTTGGTCATATTTGTGTAAATTTATTTGAAGATTTCGATTAAAACTGCGAAATTAGATGTATTTCTATTCTAAATATTTATTTATTTATTATCAGTTTTAATGATTACCAGTAGAAGAAACTTTAAAGGTGATTGATCTATCCTATTTGATTGGTTTTCTGAAAACGCTTATTTGAACGAAAACTAGTCTTTCGAATGAATTGCCATCAATAAGTTCTACAGTTCTCATTCCAAATTAATATTCAAAAGAGGCTATCAAAGCAAATAAATATGTCATTTAGAATAACAGCATATATATGTTTGCAGTTGTCAGTGATATGTATACCATAAATCTAGTTATTTTTTATTTAGAACATTATTTCGATTTACAGTTGTAGAATCTGATAAGAATTTGTTAAGTAGGATATTTCTTATTAATATTTCTCGATATTAATAAAATGATGAGAATTTTCAATCAAGAAAACATTATTCGGCTTACGTACTTCTTTTCTAAACTTCCATAGTGATAGTAAAATATGATTGTTTCATAATACAAAATGTTTGTTCCCACTAAAATTCAATAATATTTTCAGTGCTTAAGTTGGTACTGTTAATGGCTTTCGGTTTGCAATTGTGTTAGGTATTTTAACTTTCTTAGTCTCTAGTAATTTCACACTGCTGCATCTGATCAATTGAGTAGAATAATATAAGATGCGAAATTCTTCCGAGAAGGTAAGCAAGCAACAATGCAAGGATGCTCCGGGTGCGGTTCTCATCCTCGAAATTTTGCTTCAGGATGGGGTTGCGTCAGCACCTGAACTAGTGATAGGGAGTGAAGTAGTTGAGCGTGTCGACCGCTTCACTTATCTCGGCAGTCTCATCAGTGCTAATGGCCTAGTGTGTGACAAAATCTCAGCACAGATACAGAAGACTCGATTGGCTTTTGCTAACTTGCATCATTTATGGCATCAGCGAGATACCCATCTGCTAACCAAAGAACAAGTGCACTGCGCAGTAGTTCGCTCCGTCCTTCTATATGGTCCTTCTAAATTGTTAGCCTCGATTATACTTAGACGTCTAACTAGAGCTCGTGAAGAGCAGACTCGAGAAAACCAGGCTGGTTTTCGACCTGGACGTGGCTGTATAGACCACATTTTCACACTATGACAGGTCCTGGAACATAGACACACATTTAGGCGTCCTACAATATTTGTTTTCCTGGACCTTAAGGCGGCATTTGACTCTGTGGATCGTGAGGTTCTGTGGCAGTGTCTGTCATTGAAAGGTGTACCAAAGAAGTACATTAACCTCATACAAGCTCTCTACTCAAACACCACTGGTCGAGTGAGAGCTTATGGCGAACTGTCACCGGAATTCTCTACATCATGTGGTGTCCGTCAGGGATGTCCACTCTCTCCATTCTTGTTTAATTTTATCATAGACATGCTCCTAGAAATAACATTATCCTCGTCTGAATTTTCAGGAGTAGACCTTCTACCAGGTGGCTCGCTTATTGACTTAGAATATGCCGATGACATTGTCCTACTTGGTGAAGACGCTGACAAAATGCAGTGGTTTCTGACTACCCTAAGCAACAATGCAAGCATGTTCGGGATGCGGTTTTCCCCCTCGAAATGCAAAATGTTGCTTCAAGACTGGGTTGGGTTGCATCGGCACCTGAACTAGTGATAGGGAGTGAAGTAGTCGAACGTGTAGACCGCTTCACTTATCTTGGGAATCTCATCAGTGCTGATGGCCTGGTGACTGACGAAATCTCGGCACGGATACAGAAGGCTCGATTGGCTTTTGCCAACCTGCGTCACTTATTGCGTAGGCGAGATATCCGTTTGCTGACTAAAGGACGAGTGTACTGCGCAGTAGTTCGCTCCGTCTTACTTTATGTCTGTGAAACATGGCCAATGAGAGTAGAAGATACTCGTCGGTTATTGGTTTTCGATCATAGATGTCTTCGAAGCATTGCTCGTATATCGTGGGACACCCGAGTGAGCAACGCTGTTATTAGGAAACGGGTGCTAGGTAAAAATGGCAGATCAATAGATGAAGTATTGAAACTTCATCGGTTGAGGTGGTTGGGACACGTGTTGCGTATGCCTAACCACCGACTGCCTCGTCGAGCTTTGTTTTGTAGTGTAGGAATAGGTTGGAAGAAAGCTAGGGGAGGCCAGACCAAAACATGGCAGAAATCCATGAAGTCATTGACTAGTGGACTTAGCCATGTCGGTAATTGTCGACTACCTGGTTGGGGTCCGCGAGATGATAATAATCGATGGTTAGAGACCTTGGATGACCTGGCTCAAAATCGTTCGCAATGGCGCCAGTGCATTTATTCTTTGTGTTCTCTCAAATCCTAATCTTCTGGATTCTTCAACACCTATAGTTTTTTACTTTCTAAACTTATCTCATTGAATCATACTTCGTGAATAATAATTCTAACCTCTCCGATTACTTCTAATACCTTTACTACCTCTTGTACTATTGGATTTGAATTGACAATTATATCTCTGTGTTGATGTGGTATGGCGACATGAACTGATGTACTTACGTGCGAAGTTCTACGTTGCAACTGACTGACTGACTGCTCCGTCCTTCTATATGGATGCGAAACATAGCCAGTAAGAGTTGAGGATATTCGTAGGTTATTAGTATTCGATTATAGATGTCTTCGAAGCATTGCTCGTGTATCCTGATACAACCAATTAGCAGTGATATCGTTAGGAAACGAGTACTAGTTATGGATGACAAATCCAGAAATACAGTAATGAAACTTCGTCAGTTGTTGTGGTTGGGACGTGTGTTACGTATTCTCAACAGCCGACTGACTTGACGAACAATGTTTTGTAGTGTCTGAATAGGTTGGAAGAAAGCTAGGGGAGGCGAAACCAAAACACGGCACAAGTCCATGAAGTCAATTTTAAGTAAACTGAGTCATTTTCTGAATTATTCATCACATCTGTCTCTCTTTCTAAATTTATTTCACTGATTCATACTTCTTGAATAATATCCATTACCGCTAATATTTCTCCTATTTCCACCACTATGGAATTTGAACTGACAGTTGCGTCTCTATGTTGATGTGGTATTGCAACTTGAACTGATGTACGTACGTGCGAAGTTCTACGTTGTAGCTGACTGACATCTAATTTAAAATATTGTCTTTTTTTACCAAAGTGATTTAGCCTCTAGTGGTTTCGCTTTGTAAATTCTCTGATATTATTTTTGGACTACTTTTCTTCTTAGAATTCGGGTTTATAAAAGCTTAATATAAATATTTTATTTTCCTCTTTCTTCCTGAGAAAAACCGTTTTTATTTTCATTAGAATCATTTTTATATGTTCCATTTTCATAGTAATCACGGAATTTTATAACCTTTTGAAGTCAATCATTTGTCATGGCTCACTAGCTTACTTTTTGATTCAATCACAAACTCATGACCCAGCTGGATAATATTTTTAGAAATTTTATATCAATAAAATATTTTTCACACTTATCATTCTATCTTTAGTTCTGACGATAAACTTGCTATACATGGAATGCTTTGTTTATCTTTCCATATCAACATAGATATTATAGTTTTTGTGTGATCGTTTATAAGAATAAATGTCCTTTTTTACTAGCACTTGATGTATGTTTTCACTTTGTTTATGTAGAAAGATAACACATCTACCAATAAAGCAAAAACGAATCGACGCCGTCAACATAGTGGAGGTAGTTATGCAAGTAGTCATTCGGAATATGATTTTACAAATGAATTAGTTCCAGATGTTCAGCATGACACATCTATTGATGTTGAAAAACCATTTTCACGCGACAATTCAGACAGTGAAGGCCCCTTTGGACCATCACAACTAGCATATATAACATCTTATCCCAAAGTTGCAATCGGTCAACCTCTTCGAACTGGCCTTGAAGCACTAACATTGGCTCCTCCTCCTATGCAGTGTATGCAAGGACAATTAACCCATAATTATAGTGCTTATAAATCAGCTGGTATTCAACCAGGTATTCCTATACCCGTTCCTCCGTTACCAGGTTTGCTGGGCGCCATTCCACCTGGACCCGGTGGATTTCCTAATACAAGCTTCCTACAGTTTCCTCCTCCTGTTAATCAGCCACCACCAACTCTTCCATTGCCGCAAGGTCTGATTCAGAGACCCCCACCAGGATTTTCTGCTGATCGTTTTGAATCTCGCCGATCGCGATCCAGAACTAGGTTAGTGCTAATTTTTATGAGTTTCTAATATGTATGAAGTGGAGAACTGTTAAATGTAATACTTAAAAAACTCATCAAATCAGATCACTAATAAGCAAAATAAATATAACCTTTTTTACTGAAGATTAACTATTCTTTACATTACTTAATTTCTTTTGAAATTCATCGTTTGCAGATCTGATTCACGTTCAAAGTCTCATTCTCATTCTGCGGATTCACGTTCTCGTGACTTCCGATCTCGTTCACGATCACAATCCAGATCTCATAGTTCTCGAAGTAGATCTCATTCACGCTCTGATTCTCGTGATTCTCTTTCTAAGTCCGTATCACCTAATAATGATGATGAAACTGGTAGTAGCCAATCACGTGGCTTCTCAAGAGATCGAAGACGTAACAGGTTAGTTGTGTTTACATTTCACACTTGGTTCCTTCTCATTTACAAAGTATGCTCAGTGTTAACAGTATAAACTTGATTTTCTTTGTTGTGTTTCTAGTTTTTATGTCAGTATAAATTATAGTATAAGGTAGCCAGAGTATAGTTTAGTTTTTCCGTTATTGGAAATACTTTTTGAAAATATTGTGACCATCTATTCGATTAGTAGATGGCTAAATTATTAGTATTTGATAACTTTCTCTATCTGTAATTAAAGATACTTGGTAGTATCACTGTAGTATTCGCCTATATTTAGCTGGTAAGTTATCTTAAAAAGTATCGAGTCAAGTGATAATGAAAAACACAGTAGACAATCAGTAAAACGTATTGTGCATTTATCAGAATGTGAATTCTAGCTGTAATTTGGATAAATGAAATTAAGAATTCAAATCGCAATACTAAAATAACAGGAATTCAGGAGATATCTTCAAAGAAAATGCATATGTTAACGAATCTATTTTGTGAAAAAATTTATGTGTGGCTAAATGATAATTATAATATGTAAAAAGAGTAATGTAAACTAAACAATAAATTCTTTATTGCTCAACATCACTCATATTTCAAAATTCCTTATTTTAGATCACGTTCACGAAGTTCAGGTTCACCTTTCGCTCGATTCACTTCAGCTCCTGGTCCTGGTGGTTTAGGGGTCGGTGTTGGAAGTAGCGGTGGGAATGTAAATGCTGCTCGTGCTGCTGCAATAGCAGCTGCTGTTTCCATAGCTAATTCAATTAACGCACAATCTGGCTGGTCCAATAGCAATAACAATAGTAGTAATAATAATAATAATAGTAATAATCTACCCACTAACACATTTAACAACCAAGGTTTTAACGGGCCTGCTCTTCTACCAGGTGGTCCATACGCTGACACCAATAGAATAACCTACTATGGTGGTGGATTCCAGTCTGTAAGTTGATCGTGCATTTGATAATATAATATAGTTTTTGATTTATGTTTTTATAAATCTGGACAACTTGAAGTAAAATTACATGTCTAATTATTGTAAGCTTTTTAAATCACTTAATAGCTAATCTGTGAATAATTTTTTAAAAGATACTTACAAATGAACCTATATACCTTTATAAATATTTCAGAACCAAGTGCAACACAATCGTGGCGGTGCTGTTGGTGGTGGTTGTTCACGTGGTGGTTACAATCCTAATAATTCGTCAGCGCGTGGTGGCGGTAATATGCGATATCATGGGTCAGATGATCGTTTTTATCCTCCTCAACGCGATCACCAGCGTCGATAAAACTGCTTTATTTGTCAATCAAATATTTTTAAATTATTATAATCTTTAACTTTTGCATTGTTTCCGTCAATGAATATTACTAATGCGACTGTAAATTCGAACAATCTAAATACAATGATATGTTGTTTGTTATCAGTTGTTTTTTTTTTCTGTTTTCCAGTTAGCGAGAATAAAGTTTAGATTAAATGTGATATTCAATATCGTGATAATAGTGATAATGTATTGTTTGCATGAGGTTTTGATATGTTCACATAACGAACAGCTACTATGTTTTTTTTTGCAATTTTATTCCATATTGAAAGAATTTAATAAATAGTGAAAGGTTGTTTTTGTCATAAAATGTTTTCATTTGTGAGCGTACGATTAGTTAGTTAGCATCATACTGTTTAATTGAAAACAGTGTTTACTTACATTGTTAAAATGTTCTCAAGTTGTTTAAACCAATAATCTGCCGGTGTAATATCAAACACTCAACTTTTAATTAGTACGTTACAGGTTGACTTTACATCATACCTGTTTGTGTTTTTCAACCATCTGTCTAATATCACTAGCCGTTACACAGTATGTGTAACTTGAAACCAAGTATTCAATCTGTACTATGCCGATAAGTTATGTTTCCACTTTCATTTTATTATTATTTCAAATATAATGACTACCCACTGGAGTTGTGAAAAGATTTAGTTTCTATGCAGAATCTGGATTGATAAAAATAGACTATTTTTCACTAACTCAACTGATCTACTCCTATTATCTTCTTTGAAACATTAGGATTGTATTCGGTTTCCTTCTGTTTATGTTCGTGAAATATTTTGTTCGTTATTTCGAGTCAGTTCAGCGGCACAAATTAATTAAATTCATATTAGTGTTCTGCTGCATTAACCAATCAAATAATACAGTTGTCAATTACTTTTAGTTCAATCGTTTTAAATTCTTAAACACGTCCTAATAAATACCAGTCTAGTGCTTCCTGATTTTTAATGTAGTTTTCCAGCCGATGTTCGGTTGTAAGCACAATTATCTTCATGCTAAAGAAAGTCTACACAAATCCATTTGCGTACATGATAAATTACCGGATCAATAGGGACTAGTTGAAATTATAACGGAAGCCGGGACACATGAAATCAATGAAATTGGGAGTTATTTTATAATCGATTGAAAGTATTGGAAACAGACGACCCAACATATCCCAAAATGAATCAACTTGATAGTATTTAAACCATTAATCATGACTCAATAGTTTTGAGCTCGTTTCTATGTGGTTCTATATTTGCACTATTATGGAGGGTGAAACAGCTTTCGATTAATCTGTGGTTTTGCACGGTCTTGTTCTACTAATACCAATTTATGTCAAAACTTTCGGTTTTCCGTTTGAGTACCTTCTGGTTGTAAAACTACCTGATTGTTTTTTCCAGTTTCTTATGTTAAGTTGCTTTCATTGATGCTCAAACAAGTATATGGGTCATATATCGTAAATAGTTTTGCAGCTTTATATTCGTGAACTCTGTTGTTATGTGATACAGAAAATTATTTATAAAGTATCTCGACTTTGTCATAATCATTATATCAGATGAAATGATAGTGACGCAAAATTGTTTGTTTTTCTTTAATCTTTTTTCTCTTAATCTGCGATATATCTGATTACACTAAGTCCGATTATGGTAAAAGTGTGTGTAGTAGGTTGTTTGCATGGAGAGTTAGACTGTGTGTACGCTGACATCGCTGAAGCCGAACAACAGGGTCAGTTTAAAACTGACCTAGTTTTATGCTGTGGTGATTTTCAGGCTGTTCGCAATCCAGGTGATTTAACCACAATGAGTATTCCATCTAAATATTACCGTATGGGTGATTTTTGGAGGTATGTAAATTTCTATATATTGTTTTACTTTTCATTTTGTGTAATAATTTCACGGATAGATAATCACCAGATCAATGTTGTTTGATGTTCTAAAATGATTACCAAAAATGTATATTTTTCTTTGTTTCTGACCCTTGAATTTGTCGATGTTTTTAGGAAAAAAGGATACAATTCAAATTTTTGATAAAAATTTTGAATCTTACCCACAACACCGGCTATTATGTTTATATATATATATATATATATATATATATATATATATATATATATATATATATATATGTGCATCTGTATTGAACATTTATTTATTTATTCACACAATTATACAAATTAACCCTCAATTGGCAAGAGTAATTTTACACTTTACATTTTGAATGTTCATTTGGTCTATCTTTGTTAAAAAGTCGTTCAAACCCTGTTCTATCTACTTTGGATTAGAACACTGGGTTGTATCACTAGCCTTCAACACATATTAATGTATGTGTGCTTCGAACTCAAGTACCTGAAAGTACACTTCGTGGATATGAGTTACATTAATAAACTAGTAAAGAATTTTACACTTCTCATTTATAATCTTCCTGTCAATTAATCTACAATAAACATTCCTCCCACTCAATAAAGACTAACTACGATTAAGAAGCTCTAAGTTATCAGTTCAAATTGCACTTGTTTCTCAACAAGAAATTAATTGTCTTTTTTCAGTCCTAAACTTTTTCACTAGTTATTATGTTATGTAAATCTTTCAGGTTTTCATTTTATTATATCTCAAAGGTATTATGCTGAAGAAAGTAGGGCGCCTTATTTAACATTGTTTGTTGGAGGTAATCATGAAGCATCTGGTTATCTGCAGGAATTACCATATGGTGGTTGGGTCGCTCCGAACATCTGGTATATGGGTAAATCCATTTTGAATTGATTCGAAAACACATCTCTGTAAATCGTTTATTTATTAATTCTGACATCCATTATTTTTATCTACCAAGTTTAAATGAAAAATTAGGAGATCTAGTTATTTTAAATAGTATCTGTACGGTAGGTATGGTTCGAGTATGTTAGCTTGTTTCTTGGAAATTTTCAAAGCAGATTTCACACTATTAAAAATGTTATTGTCTCTTAGATTCATCAAATTTATTAAAATGCTCATCCTTTTGATGGTCGCCCATATTAGCCTGTATTATTTTCCTCGTGACCTTAATGTTGTGAACCATTTAAATTTGTATAGATGATTAGTTTAACCTCTTAATGGATAGTGAGTTGCTCATTAAAGTATTGAAAGTATTCGTGACCACAGTAATGGGATTAATTTACTAAATTTTAAAGAGCACTTAACAGTAATTTGTATGTTGATCTGCTGAGCCGAGTTTGAAACAAACGTGTAGCCATTGTTTATGATATACTTTGGAGTTCATTAATGAGATATAATAATTGTTTAAAACTTAATTTACAGCTTGAATTTCACCATTGATATTTTAAAGACTAGTATTGTGAATTCTGCTTGTAAGAACACTGATGTAATGAACGAAGACGTCAAGACCAGATGGAATAGTAATATATTTAGAGAACAGTTTACTAATAAAATAGATACATTCAATATTTGGACATTCATTTACAAAACAAACAGATTATTGACTATTTCCCTTCATATATCTTTTAATCTTCAAAACACTTTAATCGCACCATGCATTCTGATCCAACACTCTTCTTTCTGGTAGTAACTCCTGAGTGACACTCCACTGTGTACTACTTAGAACCTACGTTACGAATAGTATCCATCACACTGGTAGTATTACAACGCATCTCAGTTATACGTTTGTTCTAGTTAAATGTATATTTCAGACTAGTTATATATATATGTATATATATATATGCATTGGTAGAGTGGTATCAATCTTCAGAACTTAGTAATTTACTTCATTACGAAATCATGCAAGATATTTGGTTTAACTTTTAAATTTAAGTTTTTATAGCAAATCACTATCCACAAGTAGCATAAGTGATGTATGAGCTTCCATAAATAAGGAGTTTTCTATATTCATATAAAAGTACTAAACTGTTTTCATAGTTTTCGGATTTTTTCTATAACTCGCTTTTATAGACTAGTACTATATTTTACACTTACATCGAAAATATCAGTTCGCTCATTCTGAATTTTGTTTCTCCCTTTCACTACTAGTCAAAACACTAGTATTCCAACTGAGTTATCGTATATTATTACTCACATACTAAAAACGCGCATGTTTGAAAGATATATTCGAGGCAATAATAAATCACTGTGTATACGCATAATTACGATTTTTCGGGTACAAAATATGCGTAAATAGACTAACAGTTAATTAGCTAAAATTTTAAAAAAGATGTTCAAATAGAAGTTTCAAATAAAAACAATACTAAAATATCATAAAGTAATTATTGGATAAATATGTATTCAAAATACATGTGTGAATTCACCGAGGAATAATCGTCAACTTTTCCCACGTCCATTTATTTGCTTATTTACAACAATGTCAAACATTTATTTCATTTTCCATTTGATTACCGTAGAGATGTAAACAAGCAATTGATGTAATATCTTTTCTAATACTCCCTTTCTGGTGAATATACTCAAAATAACGTATGTAAGAAATATGGCTGTTTACGTTCAATAGTTTGAATTCGTGATTCATATTGAGGACTGAAAAATAATATTAACTGTTTACTTATGTATATAGTAATGATGAGGAACTGTAAACAGTCGCACTATCTTTAAATGTTATAAATAATTTTCGTTCTAAATTATTGAATTTTCTATTTAGTGAACGAGTTTCCTTCACTGGGTCAGCGTATATTGTTTTTCAAGTAACTACAAGCTTAATTACCCTCATAAGTAGAAAAAATATCTTATATGAGAATATCGGGTACTAGGTTCCTACATAGAAAGTTGCAATTGAACATATAAAAGTACCCTGTGCTCCACCAACTTGTTTATTACTTCTTGACGTGTTACTTGTATCATTTTATTTGTATAGGTTATGCTGGTGTTGTCCAGTTTGCTGGATTACGAATTGCTGGTTTATCAGGTATATACAAACAACATGATTATACCATGTGTCATTATGAACATCCACCATACTCAGAAGCAACAAAACGTTCTGTATATCATGTAAGAAATTTGGAAGTTTTCCGACTTGGACAAATTCGTCGACGTTTAGATATATTAATGAGTCATGATTGGCCTCGAGGGATATATCATTATGGAAATTCAAATCAGTTGATTAGAAAAAAACCACATTTTCGCAATGAAATAGAATCAGACTCATTAGGTAGTCCACCTGGTGAACAGCTGTTATGTCGTTTAAAACCAAGATATTGGTTTTCAGCTCATTTACATTGTAAATTTTCAGCAGTTGTTGAACATTCTGTAAGTTGATAATTTATATTTATTTAAATTTTTATGTATATATATATATTCTCGATAACTTTCATGGTAAATAATATGCGCTTTTTGAAGTGTTTAGACTGTTGTATTTACCATATTCCGTCTTAATCTTTGTTTAATCAAGGAAGTGTTAAACTGTTTGAGTTCTTTTTGTTGCATATTCTATTCAGTTAACTGATTACAATTTAAACTAAGTCGAAAGCAGCTGGTTGATTTTTCTCAATACAGTTTGAAAATTACATTGGACTACGAATGTGAATACTGTATAAATAATTTGATGAAATCACATTACGTCTGTTTGTTAGATCGATAATTAATGTGACTGTTTTTCATAATAATCAAATAAAACTTAGAGAATTATTTTTGATATTCTGTTTTGACATTATATTAAGAACGGAAACTATGGAATTCAGTCAAAATTAAATTTCAACTAGCGAGACATTATTTAAACTACTTACATAAATTATGTCGGTAGCATAATCACAAACGTTTCAGTTCAGTTGTTTTAATTCTTAGTCTCTCATCTCATTGACGCCATAGTGTTCTCATCATTTTTGTAGGAGGGAGAAATACTACCATATCATGGTAATGCTAATTTAGTTGCGACGATATTCTACCACATCCATACTTTTGAGTTGGAACCATCGCTTCGTTTTATTTATAGTTAACTATTAACAAAACTACCAAATCATGGTTTTTACGTTTTGCACGTTTTACACCCAGGGCAATCATTCTTTGATAAGTAATTCTTTTTTTTGAGCATTCTCTCAAAGTTTAACTGGTGTTTAATCCTAGTACTACCTTAGATGAAGAATAAAAAAAGGTTTTAAATCAACTATCAAATACTCTAAAAATATTTGCAAGAAATATCTCTTTGAAAATAGTACCATCCTTATATTTCTCTATAAATTGCTTGCTTTTCACATATTTTGTGTTAACTCAGATTTTTGAACTTACTGATTTAGAAAATGATTGTTAATTTTGTGCATGATATGGACTTTTTTTTGGAATGTAGCATAAAATCAAAAAAATCTTTAGTGAAATTAGCTTTTATTCGACTGAAAATTTCAATCATCTCTCTGTTGCCACTTTTGCTTTTATTCAGTGATACACTTATTTAATAATTTACCTTTACTATGTTTCTTTCACAGGAATCTAAAACCAACAAATCACGTATCACTCACTTTCTAGCTCTTGATAAGTGTTTACCAAATCGTCACTATTTACAATTCTTAGATATTGAGCCGGAATTGAAATATGATGAAAGTTCACTGAATTCCGATTCTAATTTATCTTCATCTTCACAAATTGGAGATGATCCAGTAATTGTCAGCCTTTCTAAATGCAACAATTCAGAAAAAGATTTGAAACCCAATGAACCTAATAACAATGCTAATTTGACTGATGAAATATGCACCAATTTATATCTTGATCCTGAATGGTTATCCATTTTGAGGTCAACAAATCATTTGATGTCCACTAGCAAAGTCCCTTGTATTCTTCCAGAAAAAGAAACCAGCGAACGGTTAGTAAAATTAGTTTATTAGTTTGAATGATATATATATATATATATATATATATATATATATTCATTAGGTTCCATTACAGTTCATTTGTTCATTATATCACGAAACCACCCACGCACTGTAATTCCCAGTAATAAGTATTCCCTTCAGCATAGTTCATTAATTTTTATTACATTTTGGTTGTAAAATTTTGCTTCATTGACTAGTTTAAAACTTTTATTGTTCATTTAAGAATTATTCAACTATTATTCATCTGACGTTTACAAGCTGTTTTTTCAACTGTTCAAAATCTGTTTTATAAAATATTAAACCGTTATTGTTTAATTTTTCATATCAAACTAATTTGTTTCTGATCAACCTCTTTTTTTATTCAGTTGTGACTTTTCCGCTACTGACGATGAAATTCAATCTTTGTATGATCCATTTGGTGGAAATTTTCAAATTCCTGATAACTTTGAACGTACTGCTGCAATTCACAAACCAAATGAAACTGGTCATATAACTACTACACACAGTATGTCTACATCAATGAGTTTAATTCAACAAGCAAATGTTTTAGGCAAAGATCAACAACTTTTTTCCAATCCACAAACAGAACTTCTCTGTGCTATGCTTGATTTAATCAATCCAAATGCACTTTTTCTTGGTAAACAATCATACAGTTTGCTAGAATTGTCAGCACAATTACAATCTAAAAAAAATGAAGAAGAAGAAGACGATGATGATGATGAAGTTGATGATAATCTAGAAGAAGGTATTTGCGAAAATAATGTGAAAAATAACACAAATCCACTTGATGTTAATAAATATCCATCAGATGTTAGTGCTAGTTGGGTCACTTCAGACTCGTATGTCAAAGAGAGTTTTACAGAGTATGATCCAATGAATAGCGCTTTTGTATCAAATGTTAATCAATCTAGTCATATTTCTATTAGCAGTACAAATCTATATGATAGTGTTGTAAGCCAAAATCCTGAAGAATTACTATTAGATGATATTGAAGATAATGACGATGATGATGAATGTCCAAATGAATCTCATCCTGTAAATATCTCTCAATACGATGCTAGTTATTCTCAGTCTACAGAGTTAAATAAATCAGAACAAGTGTACATTCCACAACTTTTTTCTGATTCTTAATTATTTAATCGACAAAATACAATGTTTCATTTGTAAATTATGAACAAGGTGTTTGTTCAGTCTTATTTGAAAATTAATTTCATATTTTGATAGGATTCCTATTTGTAAATGTCTTTTAATCCTTAAATTTAACAGTTTTGTATACCATATAGCTTAAATCCTATCAATATTTATCGTTTAATATTGTTAACGGTAAAAATATAGTTTAAAAAGAAACTTTGTTAAGATACTGTTCAAAGTTTACCATTAATAGTTTCCAAAAAGTGTTGGATCGAACCCTTGGGTCCTATATAGAGTTTGTATTGACCTTTAATCCCATCTTGACTAGATAAAATGTCAAGTATACTTTTGTGTAATTTCAATCAAATGTCTTCGATATGAGTTTGTGCACATGATATCATGCGTGATGAGTGGTCTTGCATTTGGTGAATGGTTGATTTTAGTAACATTTCTGTTACTAATTTACTGAATTATACTGAAGAAATTCTGTCAGCCGACTGGTGCCGAACATGGTGTTATTGTTGTTGAGTGTTTTATTTTTTCCTATTCTCGCCATTTCAAAAATTAGATTTTGATTATTATCACATGTTTTCGTTTAAATCACCTTTGTTTTTTACACTGAAATTTCTAAAAGGCGTTCTTTTGGAGTTTTTATAGTTTATCGTGATATCACAATGTGTACATCAGAACTTTCATAGTCAGTTCACGTTGTAAACAGTGATGTTCACTTTCACTTCTTGAACTAAAATTCTGAATGAGGTGTTTTTTAATGACCAAAATCTTTATATGAAATTATGTCCCGATGTGTTTCATCAGGCAAAGATGAGCTTGTACTTACTTGAGGAGTGTAATAACTCTTATAACTAAATAAATAGTTATGCCTCCTACTTATGAACCATTCATCATTTTATTGATGTTATCAACGGCTGTCCATTATAAATACGTCAGTGTAACGCTTCCTAACGTGCTGGATGGTAGAAAAAACAAATGAAGTAAAAGCTAGTGCTTGAAACAAAATCTTCGGTGAGAATTACACTCTTAGACTGAAGACCAACATAATAAACAAACGGGAGAAATGCTTTTTATTGCACACATTGAAAAACGGATACATAACATCGTGAATTCAGTCAAAACACTATGAATAATGTGAAATGGCAACATTGAAGTCTGATTTTTATTTTCAATTTAAAAATGAAATATATCCAATCGTTTGTCACATATCTCAATAAGTTTCAGACACAGGACTGTTTAAATCGCATTAAGTTTACGTCACTGGTGAGAGACGAAATAATTTTTCACAAGAAATTTTAAATATGTTAGAGTTATGCTAACAATCCGCCGACCGATGCACATGTCAAGCAAAAGTGACCGAATAATGAATGAACGAAAATCGAAGTTGTCAGTAAAAATTATGCAGACAAAATGGAAAAAGCGATCAGTAGGTAGGGAGTATATGACATCGATAAACTATCACTATTAAAAGCAAAACAGTATGACAGTCAACGGAGAATATTCGCATGTCCAGACAGAATAGTGGAAATTTACTGGGAGTTCATATTTACACGATATCAACTCGCTCACAGACAAATCCTCCATTTCATAATAACCCTCTTGTTTCCACGACTAGCCCTTCTCATATCCCTTTGTCAGCTCGCCTCGCTAATGCCGACGATATGAGTAAACGAAATGTTATCCCTAGTATCCTGGTACCCCATGTAGACTGCGTGTGGGAGCTTTCAATATTCACACCCTGCGCCCAGTAAAACTCCATCGATGCATGCTGCATCTCCAAAACGCATACAAGATCTGAATACAGCCACTCGTCCGACCTTACTATGTCAGAACAAAGAACTGTCGCGATTCGTGCACCTGGAAGCCCTGCTGCCGCTCCCAGGGCCACGCTGGTGTAGTTATAGCACTGAGTTTTAAAGCAGACTGGATTTCAGTAGACAACCGCTGTCCGACTAAACGAGGAAGTAAGAACTCGGAAATATGAGACACTCGTCGTTTCATCTTCGTTGTCCGCTGACTATGTTCCAACTGATTGCTGTTCAGATGAAATTTTACGGAATGCTAACTAACTTTCAAAAAGCTAAGCTCCCTGATGTAGTAATAATGGCTGGTAATTGTAATGCTCAAGCAGGTAGATTAAGCGAAACTGAAGGACACCTGTGCGGATCTTTTGGTGTCATAGATCGTCAGACATGTAATGGTAACTGTTTGCTGCAGCTACGCTCAAGCAATCGCCTATTTCTAGCAAACACCGACTTTGAGCACAAGAATGAATATCTTTTGACTCCAACATCGACTCAATACTGGGTTCAACAAGACCACATCGCTATCAGCTACCGAGAGACTCGAAAGGGGACTGTTGCTCGTTTGGGAGTACATGCTTAGACTCAAATAATTCTCTAGTGTGCGCACGCATTTGTCTGTGGCTTAGTAGGCGTAAGAAAAAGCAGCGAGAAAACCGCTTAGAGTTTTACTTAGCGATAGCAAAGTCGAGAATATATTTCAGGAACAACTAGAAAAAGTTGATCAGCCATGTAAGTGATGTCCACCTCCATGCAGCTAGTAATAATATCTAGAAAGCTATGTGAACATCTGTGATATCTACAAGTTAATACAAAATATTATCATATATCAATGGATTTCAGCGACATCTACTGAACTGATAGATGCTCGAATCTATATATCGCGTTTAGCTCTCAGCACACTGAGGAGCGGAGGTAGCCTAAGCACAGGCAGATTAGAAATCTACGCAATGATTGTGAATAGCGGTAAATAGCGACTGCAAAGGAGATGGAAAAGACGGTGATGATGGGTAATAGTAATCAATTGTTAAGACATATCAAGGGAATTGGTGTTAGGAATCCGTCCTTTATTGAGACTATTTCCTAAAAAGATGGAAATTTTATTCGTGTCCAATATGGGAGATTGGATCAATGGGCGGAACACTTTATGCAATTAGTTCGACTGAGATCTTAGGTAGAATCTGGTTACTGGATGTAATCCCATCTGATTGGCCTCAATCACTGATTGTCTGGATATAAAGGAAAGAACAAAATTTTTATTGTGATCAGTTGAACTAATGTAGTGTCCAAGATAACGGCTACAATAATGCTCTGACGACTTGCTAGGAATCGTGAATTGCACACACACAGGCTGACTTTAGACATGAACGTGGATGTATAGATCAGATATTCACTGTTCACGGAAACTGATTCCCCTGACTTTTCGGGTGTATAGTTAACGGTTAATGTAGTCACCAAAATTTATGGACTACCCGGAATCGACTGCAAATGGGAAACTGCGGACAGTCAGCTATCTGAGTTGTATTAACTCCCCTGACATCCGTTATGAGGTCGATAACATACTAACTTTATGTAAATGCCAAAACCATGGAATTGGGTGACAGAACTCATTAAGCATTCATCAAAGTGAAAGTTACTGTCGCCATGACAATTGTGCTTGCACATCATTACACTGAAACAGCTAATAGTATTTCTGTGGATAAGTCAGACCCAGAAACTGAAGAAGCTGTACATTGATCAGCTAATAAAGCGTGTCAACTTCCAGCTGTCTTATCTGGACCAGTAAAATGTAACGCTTTCATCAGGAAAACCCTGGCTATGAACAACGCTACACGACTTCCAACACTTTCCCACTGGTCTTTGACCTCTGAAGCTATGTTACAATGCATGTTACGAAAAGTGGTCAGTATTTCTAATCAAGAAATTAGGTTACGAATAGCTCGTATCTCCTGGTTTTCTCAAACAGTTACAGTCTTAAATTTGAGTGGCTATAAGAATTTTACTAATTATTTTTTCTTGACGTTTGTTTTCTTTACATTTCCACCTTATTTTTTTGAAAATTAGTAACCACATCCACTTCACTTTACTTGGCATTCTAGTCAACATGGTCGCCATAATAATCCTCTTCGCTTTTTTAGATTACTCGCACCGACTGGGATTTCGCATGTTCATTATTAAAGATTGACACGTTTCCAGGACTAGTAACCTCCTTGTTGTAACTAGTAATTAAATCTGCTGTTCTTGGTTTCATTTGTTACCGACATTTTATGGAGAAGAATATTACATTTTGAACAAATTGTTTATTGCAGCATATGCCCTAGTAAACTGAATATTCATACGAAATATGAAAACGAACTGAGTAAAATGAGAAAAACTGTTTGATTCGGCAGGATTTTGCTGTTTACTCAACATCCGTTTGATGGTATCAAGACCATTCAGGAAAAGTGATTGCAAGCTGAAAGAAGAATTCGCACTATCATGTGCTCTAACCTTTGTTTTGTAAGCGAACATAATGTAATAAGGCTCATTTCATTCAAATAATGTAGCTTTGGCTTTCTTATCTTGCCTGCTGAAACATTTGGAAGTATGGGACAAATATGAAAGAAGATCAATGGTGAGTAATATCTAATAAACCGTCTCTTCATCGATGGCACGGAAGGCTGGTATATCTAACAACCAAATCTTCTACAATGCAACATATATTTTATCAAGAGAATTTTTAAAACTAGATGAATTTTCAACGAATTTAAATGGCCTTGATATTAACAACCTCATATAACGAGACTCTACTCCTGCTCTACATCAAAGACATTAATCTCTGAAAGTATACAGGGGTCGTGAAGCGGTCCATAACTTTGCTAAGAGTATATGGACTCACAAATCTCCCACCACTTTCGTCATCATTTTCATGTCTGTCTCCAACTCTCAGCTCACTGTGTTCATTAACCTTGAGGGTTCCAAGTCAGGGCTTGCCTTGTGACGCATTTTGGTGTGTGTGTGATAGAAGAACCAACCAGATCGTCTGCGAACTCCAGATCTCCCAGCTGTCCACTGTATCCTGCGCTTCCACTGGTATGTTTATGTCTTCACAATCTAGTTGCCCACCGGGAGAAAGAGAAAAGGTGAGAGTAGGAGACCTTGTTTGACACCAGTCAGCACTTAGAACGAGTCTGAGAGCTTTCCTCTATGGATGATCTTGCTTTTAAATCCATAAGAATTCTGTATGATGTTACCCATAGTGTCATTGCTAGATCTTCCACGGATTTCGGGTTGTCAGCTCTGGTACCCCTTTCATTTGCTTGTTTTCCTATCTACACTCGATCTGTGCCTCTTCAGCTGTTATCGATTGCTGAATTCGTGTTCTTCATTTCTCGAATCCTGACCAGAGTATCAACATAGATTCATCTATTGTGAAGGTGCTTCATGCGTTCTAGTACCTCATATGAAATCATTCCTTTCCAGTAGTTCTTCACTGTTTATTCCACCACTTACACTAGGTCATGTAAGATTTCGAACTTATTTCTGAGAATCATCTTGAATCCATCGGGCTTGCTCGTATCGGAAGGGAGATTATAGTAAGCTTTTGTTATTGTCTGTTCAGTTCCCCAGTGCTTCGACTTCATTTTGGCGACCACCAGGTGGTGAACTGAAGCTATATCAACTCCTCTCTTTGTTCTGAAGGCTGTCATGGACCTTCTGATACGGATGTGATCGATTTGATTTTCGAAACTGTGGTCCGAAACAACCGATGTAGCTCTGTGCATGGATTTGTGTGGGAAAATGGTGCCGCTTATAACTGTTTTTCTGAAAGTACATAGGTTTACTAATCTCCCACCACTTTCGTTTCATCTACCCAGTCCATGTCGTATCGTCATATCTTCATATTCGCTGTTTTCAATCCCGACCTTGGCGTTAAGGTCTCTAAACAGAATGGTCAGGTCGTTTCGCGGACATTTCCACAAGGTTAAATGAACCGCTATCTCAAAACTGATATTCATCATCATCGTTGCGAACGTTGATATTTAATAACACTGAATGACAATAATTGAAATCCACTGCTCCTTTGTCTCGAAAGATGCTTTGATGACCCAGGGTCCGTGAGAATCCTATCCTGTAGGTGCTTCCCATACTTCTCTGGACAACATCGATGTAACTACTTGTGTGCGGCGTTTTCTAATTCATGGTTAGATTACAACAACAGCTCACCTGAAGCTAATCTTTTCTGGTCTGGCTTGAGTCCAATGAGTTCTACGCGATCTGAATACCACCAGGTTGTATACCTTCATTTCCACAGCAACGTGAATGGTTCTTCCGATCTACCACGTTGTGTGAACATCCAGTTTACGATTATTAATTGTTGCTTCGGTTGCCAGAAGAGGTATCGGCTTCGTGATTTCCGTAGAAACTCGACTTTAAACATGAGGCACCACAACTCATCTAAATGAAAACCTTTCAACTACCAGGGCAGAGTTCAAATGGTTTCAACGACTTTTCCTGGATAGCATTTTTTAGCAATGTTGTTTTCTATTGGGTGGTGTTGCAGACACTATGCAGAACCACCCTCCTGTATCCAAGCATGGAACTGACACTAACCCCAGAATTCCTCTGTGCTTTGTTATACCAGTAATGGGGATTCTGTTATGAATTAAAAGTGGTGAATACAGAACATATTCAGGAACATCATAAGGTTATGTTTATTAATGTTTATTCGAAACTGTTATGCGGATAATCAAAGTGACCACCCATCTGAGCAAAATGGCGTGCTAAAAAATTCTTTGAATAACCTTCCGAAGCATATTGCTTGATAGTAAAGTCATCTCCTGAAATTTTCGTCCCATTTTGCCTGTTTCGATTATTTTCCAAGATCTTTGCAGACCTGTGTTGGGATCTATTTGTCTACTTTAATAGGCTTCTAAGAAAAACAGCTATCCAATCCGATATCCAATATCTTTTTCACGAGCTAGTGTAAACCAGTTCGATTTCTTCGCGTTCGATTCCTGTTCTTTCGGTACGGTTCCAGGTGTTCGGTAATGTCCAATGGATGGAGGTCTAGCCACTCGACTGTCTAATTCTAGTCAGTTGGTTATAAGTTTGTATGTCTCGGGATTTGAATGAAACGTTTGTTTCAGGGCTGTAGGGTTTCTGGATACCAGCAGCCGTCACATTACCAAACCGGAGATCAGTTAGTTGCAATGTGGAGAGTAATAAGGGTGATAAGGATAAAATTCTGATGATAATATGAATAAAATTTCAGAACTGAGTAATATATAGATGAATTTAGTTTATTAATTGGTAGTGAAGATTGTGAGAGAAGACCGAAGTGTAAGCAAGGGGGAGGAAACAGAGATAATAGGTGAGATAGGTTAAGTAAGTGATCTGAGGAGATGGCAATAGTAACAACTAGCAGGTCTCAAGATATGCATCATGAACAGCTTGTCCAAGAGGGAGATGATAGTCCGTATGTGAGTACGTGAGTATTCGCTATTTGATGTGCAATCTTTCGAGGATTGCCTCGAGGGGAGTGGTGGTGATGCATTCGTAAGATGCTCACATTGGGATGGTTTGGCGTGTTCAATACGATGTACGTCATAATCAGATCACCTCTGATTCTCCTGTAGCTCAGTGGAAATAATCCCAAGAGCTGGAGTCTTTCGTCGTAGGGTTTATTTTTCAACCCCATCACCCATTTGGTTGCTCGTCTCTGCGCTCGATTCAAGACATTTCTGTCTCTTTTAAGCAGAGGGGGTGCGATGACGTTGTGAACCTCCAAGTGTGGGCGCGCGTACGTGTCAAAGTCCTTTGCAAAGTCTAGGAATATTACGTGTACCGGTATTTTACGGTCTAAACAGGATGTCCAACTGTCCCATGCGATGAGGAGATTAGATGAACATGACCTGCCTTTCCAAAACCCGTATTGAGCATCATGGAGTATTTTTTTCTTTTCCATATACTCCATCATTTGTTCGTCCACTAGCCCTTCCATAACTTTTGATAATTTTTGATATGTTCCTTGAAATATAAGATCTGTTATTTAACGAGTAAGATAAAGTGATATGTTCCACATATGTTTCTGTTAGCGTAGCACGGCAGTGCCGAAAAATAGCGGGAAGAATTGGAGTGAACTCATTACTCAGCAGACTCATTCTTGAATAAATAAATAATATCTAGCTATTCGGAACTCTCGTTTTCTTGCTTAGATCACTTATATGGTTAAACCACTTAAAGTATGGGGATATAATAGACCTAGGATCATCCAAGCATCCTTCAAGACAAAGAAAGAAGCGATTGCAGTGAATGGATTTCTGTTGATATGCTGAATAAAAGTGAATAAGGGGTCAGCAAGAAGGCATCAATAAATAGCAGTCAAACAAGAGCATAGAAATTCAGGGCATGGACCGAATGCACTATGGCAAATAAGAAAGTAAAGCGAAGCAGTAAAGCTGATGAATGGAAACATGTAACAAATCTAGCAACTACAGCAGAAAAAGCCGCGATAGAAGGAGATGTGACATAAGGTTCTTTTAAAGTGTATTGCACTAAGCCCTTATGTTCCACACAGTTGAGAATGCCATTTTTACGCCCGCCATATGCAGGTCATTTCAAGCTAGTTGACTGATGGCCAAGCTTGAAAAGAGTATTGGATCTTGGAATATAATAGAGTATGAATTTTCAGACGAGATATAAATCAACAGAAATGAAGTAGCAGTTTGGATAGTTTCAGAATTCAAGGAAATTAGTCAGGAAATCATAGTTATTGACCATGGCAAACTAATAGTGAATTAATAAAGTGGACTCACATTATATTACGAGTGATAGTGATTCCTTTGGACAGTAATGGAGCATTTTTCGAAAGCAATATTGTTCGCTGATATGTGTTGTTCTAATTTTCACAATGGGAATCTTTAATACTCTTAAATCATGTGGGGATCCTGCTGCATTTAAGGCACTCAATGAGTTCCTGAAGTTTAATGCGCGTCTCACGGAAGCGAAAACGAGCTTAGGATTTACTGTCAAATGTATTCAGTCTAACAGATATCCTAAAGTATAATGGAAGTCATTGCGCCGGAACAGAATCTATCCTAATGCAAAAACTCTTGAAAGACATGCATCCAATGAAATCGATACCCTAAAAATGAATATCCGAGACTTGGAAAGGAATCTTCTCCTCAGACAACATTCCGTACTCAGCCTGCCATCTGAGATTCATTCAGAATTTATGAACTATGTCGGAAAAGTATCTAAGAATAGATCTGAGAAGACTATGAGAAAACTAGTCAAAACTCTGGAAAATCAAAAACCTGAGAATGAATTTCCTCTTGATCCGACTCGGTATGTACATAATTTTTCAAATATTGTACTTGATGATATACAGTTAGAAGCTTTGTCCCTCGGGCCTACATTCTGCGATAATGGGCAGAAGCCCAATGAACTAGATACTGATGTGCAGTTTGAGAATTTATTTTCGCAAACAACTGACCTTGTCCCTACCTCAGTGGAAGATGTAGCTAGATTTAAGACAACGTTGGTTGATAGCTGCCTACAGTGTAAGAATAGTAAGTGTCCTACGAATCGTTTTTTCACAAAACTGCATCGTGAGGCTTTAACAAAACTGAAGAAAGATGAGACCTTGATCATAAGCAAACCAGACAAGGGGGGAGGTATCGCTCTTATGAATAAAACTGATTACATAAATAAAATGGAAGGAATGCTCGATGATCCTAGCAAGTTCCAAAAAGTCACCTGTAATAATGATATCAATAAAAAAGTAGAAAATCAATTGACAAACTCTATCAAGGAATTAAAGAAAAAAGGTATTATTACGCCTCAAATCCACGACTTAATTGAGCCTACTGGATCCTACACACCACGACTATATGGTTTACCAAAAGTTCATAAATCGGGTCTCCCTCTACGCCCGGCTCTTGATATGTTTAATTCCCCGTACCATAAAATTGCGAAGTGGCTAGTTCGAATTTTAGAGGCATTGCATAAATCAGTCGTACGTAGGAGTGTAAACGACGTTTTTGAGTTCCCTTCCGAGATAGAAAATATGAATGTTAGCAGGAAAAATATGATCTCACTGGATGTAGTTTCTTTGTTTACCAACGTACCACTCCTTGAGACCATTGAATTCATATGCGAACAAATTCAGGAGAAACAAATCAATAATGGCTTGCCCGAAGATTGCCTGAAAGAATTACTCCTAAGATGTACGATGAATGTCCGTTTCGTATTCAACAACAATTATTACAGACAAATAGACGGTATAGCCATAGGTTCACCTCTTGGCCCAATTCTAGCTGATCTCTTTCTAGCAAAGCTAGAAAATGGACCACTAAATAAAACTATTCAGAAACTTGATCTATATTGCCGTTACGTCAATGACACATTCATCATTGTAGATCAGGACATCAGAATAGAAAAACTCTTAGACGAATTCAACAGTGTACACCCGACAATCACGTTCACTGGTGAAGAAGAATACGATAAGAAACTGAGTTTCCTTGACATCACACTAAGTAGACGTAATGATGGTTCACTAAGTAGAAGCGTATATAGAAAAAATCACAGTACTTGCCAATACACCCACTTTTGTAGTTTAACACCTATCCGCTACAAAAGAAATTTGGTTAGATGCCTCACTAACAGAGCAAATATGATTCGTTCAGTGGATACCTTAAGTCAGGAGCTGGAATTCATCAACGACTCACTAACCGAGATTGGTTATCCCAGCGCATTCATAAAGAAGTATATGTCTGCCGTAAAAAAGAGGTCGGTGGTTTCGACCGCCCAAAAGAAACCTTTATTTATAAAGTTACAATTCAACGGGGATGTGGCCTGCGATACTCTACAGGACAGATTAGTAAGAGTAATTAGTAGAACATTCAACGCTGCCAAACTTGCATTGACTTTCTCCAGTCGACCAGCGATGTCTAGCCCACCTGGTAGATAGTGGTCACATTGTAGATAAATCTAGATCTTTTCGGGTGATCTATCGTATACATCCATCATTTCTCAACGGAGTTCCATCCCGTCTCCTACACATTGCAGAAGCCATAGGAATACGCACATTCAACCCTAATTTATGTGTTTAGAAGAAATTCGTGACACCCCTATCTCTTCCGTGGCCGGATATGACGTAACTAACGATTGACATTATATATATTTTATTTATTTTAATTTTATTATTTTTATTATTATTTTTACACATCTGCTTATTACGTAATGTTTTTGATGTTTTTTGATGATTATTTGAATTCTATTCATCCACCCTTGACCTACTTTAGTTATCATATTTTATAAATTTTCTTACTACTATCGGTTCACCTATCTTCCTACTATCCACTTGTACTTTCGCCTTTTTCATTTCATTGTGATAATCACTCAAATTGCCTTGATTGGTTTAACATTTTCATTTAAATATTCATGTATATTAGAGTAAAGCTTGATGACGATCTAATCGTAAACAATATTGTTCGCTTATATGTGTTGTTCCAACTTTTGATTAACCATTCTATTAATCTGGAGTATCACTAACGCCGATCGATCAGGATAGGAGATGGTTTAAAAGCCCAATATATGTGATACCACCAGCAATTGAGCAGCATGTCATGAAGTTCAAGTGAAAAATCAAAACAATACCAGTTAATTTAACAGTTTTGGAAAGGACATTTGGAACACATAATGCAGTAGCAAGAAAGCACATGATTATTTTACTAGGAAGTGCAAGATGCTAACTACAGAGTTCTGGTCGCAATCAGCAGAAGTGTACCAACTAATAATCTTTGGGTCAAACTTCTATCACTTAAAACTCACTAGGTCCAAAAGTGCGATCAATTATAGGAGCCACTCTGTTGATGTAGTGAGAAAAAAATTAATCCAGTTCCGGAAGATCTGAATTGCGAGAGATATTTATTTACCAGAATGTTTTTGACATTTTATACTACTTTCTCGAGTAGCGTGTGACGAAGAAAGATTTCTTTGCTTTACTTGAGGTTAACATAAGGTCTTAATTCTACAGGTTGCGTTTAGTATGTTGGCGAAATACTGAGATTTTACAATGTACTGTAGTTTCATTGTGTAAAATTCTGGAGATCAAGTTCATTTTGTTCAAGCCATAATATCTCACTCCCAAATCAACAATGTCATCTAGTTGTTGAAATTCTAACGTAACTAGACATAACTTTATCTCCTGAATAAACTTACCAAGATGCAGCTACTCAGCATTTTATGATATACCATTTATCACGTCAGTCTTGAATTTCTTCGAAAACTTTGTGCATTATATGGCTAGCTATAAGATTGAATGGGATATATCAGCCACTTAATCGTCCTCGGAAAACATAGAGTTTCAGGTCTGGAGCAGCAGAAACGTCAAAAGTTGACTGGCATAATTACCTTTTAGCCCACCAACTAGTATCAATCCTTTCGTCCATTAAAAAGTAATAAATTCTTTAATTTAGGATTGTTTTTGAAACTACTTCTTATGTGCGGACTCCTTTCCACTCGAACAACATGGTTTCAAAAAGAGCTGTTTCTGCATCACCAATCTGCTTTTGTGGTGATTATTTCAACTACTATACTTGATTGTAACGGGAGGGCTTGTACTAAAAACCTAAATTCCTAAAAGCTTTTCGTATAGTCCTTCGTGCATCCAACATTAATAATCTCAGGTGGTTAGGTGTCAAGTCATCATTGATGGACTATTACGCGTTATGTCTGAGTGATTGGCTTTTAAAAGTCTGAGTAAAATATACTTTTTATCGGGCTGTCGGATGCCCTACTAGGTTCCTTCAAAGATCATCACCATAACCGACTTTCTTTTTAGTATATACAAATGATCTTTCTCAGAAAGTGTTGTCTGAGTCATTACTATTCACTGAAAATTTCGCGCTTTGAGGAGAGGTTTATTATCAGGATGATGAACTAGAAATTCAGGAGGATGTGACTGGACTTTAATAAGGGTTTCATCATTTTGGACTTACATTCCCTGCATCGAAATGTAGGGTAGTTCATCATCGATGTTACGCGAACTGCACATACAACTTAAAAGGTTCCAATTCTGATGAACCGTAGGTTGAAAAAGACATATGAGTGTTGGTACCTTATGAAAAAAGGTCTTACACTAGCTGTAAAAAAGTGGCTTTAGTCAAAACCTTGCACTGTTAATGTAGGGGCGCAATTTCGGCAAATTTGTTAGAAGGGTTTTCAACAGTTTTATTATGCGTCGTCTACAATATCAAAATATATCGTTTCTCTCTTCATTATAAAAACAAAAAATTAACCTAGAACACATTCAAAAATGAATCACGTAATCACTTCTAGAGTTAAAATCCAATCCTGTTAAGGAATGCACTAAATGGCTAGATCAATTATTACAACAGTAAAGGTGGCTCATAACTGACTTTTTAAAGACTTGTGCCATCATGATCATTGCTGAGCATCCCCTAATTTACTTGCCTACGCTATGTCCGACTAGAAGTCTCATATAAATTATTTTTAGGTACCACGTATAAGAATGAATTTCAGGTGCACATTTTATTGTGACTGTATTTAGATTCTGGATTTATCTGCGAGTTTATATGTTCCAATGAACATCTACGGAGTTCTTCATTTGGAAACACGTTACATTGTTGATGACTGTAGTGTTTCAACCTCGTCCACTGATACTGCTCAATCACACATTCAAAATACTTAAGTCATGGCCTACTGAGTCATTTTTCCTCCGTTCGTAACCACTTCCACCATTCAGACCATTTTGTACTAGATTTTTAAAATATCCTCCCCAATAGTAATTTTTCAGTCTACTTAAACATTTGTCATCAGTTTGTCATCAGGAAATAGGAAGTTTTCATAATATTATAATATTGAAATTAGCCTGAAAATTCAAAATTTTATCTTGGCAAACGAACAAACAGGAAGCGGAGTGGCTATGTATGTTATCATCCATTTGAAAGCAAAAAGGCTCCAAGACACCCAAATGAATGAGGTGACAGAATCATGTTGGTGTTGTTTCAACACAAATGGCACGTGATACTTGGTTAGATTAAGGAGGTAAAATCATCAAATCTGGATTATTTGTTATCAGATGACCATCTGCTTGTCAAGGATGTTCACCAGTAGGAAGTAGTTACCATGGAACAGTCTTGTCAAAAATGGTCATAAATAAAAGACTCAGGCAAGACGAAAATGAGCTCTGTTTTTACTACACTAATTACATGCGCATGAGAGAAAAGCTTCTACATGCTCCATGTCCACAAGAATGGCAAAGGTTGACAGTAGATGATCACAGGCAAACAGTGAGAGGTACCACCGAGAAAGTTGTCCTAGACAATGTACCTCAGTCACACTACAAACCCGGAAACAGAATAACATGGGTTACGCGAGGTCATGCACGTTTGGTACAGGTGAAAAGGAGTGCCTGGTACAAGTGGAATGTCTCCCTGAAGTATTCCGACTGTAGTTCTTAATTAGTATTGCGAATCAGATGCAATACCAAAGTCTGAAGTTATAGGAGACGCTTTCAGATTAAGCCAGCTGACGAAATACAGGCAAACTTTAAGCATCTGTTGAGGTTCATGAAAAAAGAAAACGTACAAACCAGGGTGTTTCTGCTCTAAAAGGTGTAGAATCCTTTTTGAATGTTTTGTGTTTTGGAAAATCCCTCCATGTTTACATATTTTTGTTATGACATGACGGACTTATTCTGTTGACATTTTTGGTATTTTATTTGATTCCAATTTGAGAATTTATCATTGTATATTGTTATTCTTTCTATATTTTGTACTTATATTGAAGTTTTTATGTTTGCCTCTGAACTGTACATATGTTGTTTAAATTTGATATAATATGGCTACCGCCACATTTTTGGATGGATATCGTGCAGTATAGGAGTTCACCTAGACCTCGGAACCTTGATACTCATTCAGAGTAATTTTGAATTGGAAGGCGTAAATTTCGTTAGGTATTGTTTGTATTTCCATTTATTATTTATTAATAGACCATTTTCCCCTAGAATTATTGTGTTTTATATTATAAATCGGGAAGTGCGTCCGACATACGTCTATTGGAATCGAATTGAACTGTCACGGTAGAAATCCAATTACAGTCTAACGAAATTTGGAAACCAGTCCATTTACTGTCTGGAATTATTCCTAAGAATATTTATATTCTGGAATTATCTATTACCTTTGATTAGAAGACCAATTACAGTTGGATTATTAAGAATTATAAAGAAACATTTGGAAATTTAATCGTTTATCACACTAAACTTTCTTGAAAGAAGAATTTTGGATTATTTATCGTATTTTCGTATTCGAATTGTATCTTGGATGAAGAATTTTTGATTTTGGACATATCTTATCGAACTTATCTGTGGAATTCCTATATTTTGTATTTGTTACTTATCTTCCGTTGAACTTTACTTATAATGTCAAGTCGCAAGAAATCAAACACGAGGAGGGTGGAAGAGCTCGACGGGTCCCGGAACGCTAAGCAAGTCGTTAATGATGAATTTTTTATGGGTAACCCATATGTTAACACTGATGTTATGTCTGATACTTATTATTGTAAGTCACATTTGGCAGGCATTAAGGAACCAGGATTAAGTGAGAGTTCTAAGGTACCAGAGACCGATCAGATACTTAAGACACCGATAGTAGGTTTAGAACTACCTAAGGTTGAACTTTCATGCGCCAAATAGAAACGTTTATAGAACCCAGAGTAAAAGATGACCAAGTGGGTTTATTGTATTTAATTCATTATTGTAAAGGGAGGGCAAAAAATGCGATTGAAGGTTGTATTATTATGGATCCACAATCAGGATATAAGAGAGCTAAGGCCATTTTAAAACAGCTCTTTGGACAGTCGCATGTAATAGCCCGGGAAACCTTAGAGGACTTATTTAGAACCGGGAACACAGATTTCAATGAGCCTGAGGAACTGACGAATTTGGCTATTAAAATGCAGAATGCTGCTTTAACCTTAGAACAGCTAAATTGTGCAACGGAACTTCATTCCATGGTTACTTTAGAACGATTAGTCAGGCTCTTACCTCGTCGAATGCAAGCCCAGTGGGCAGAGCTGGGAATCAAGTGGGACGAAGAGGAGAGAGAGCCTAATTTCAATGATTTGACGGAATTTATTATGTCTCGCGCTAAGATAGCTAGTAGTAGGTTCGGAAGATTAGCTTATCGGGCTAAAACAGGAAATAATACGGAAGCTACTAGTGGTCTGCGTGCGAGACATGAGGATTCTTCGTTTCTATCTAACGCACGCCCGGAAGATAAGAGAGTTGTCAATTATATCACGAAAGCATACGCTGATGAAGGACGAGTATGTGACCGTAACGATGTAAAACCTCTTGATGCGTATCCTAGTAAGAAGCCGGTTGGTGTAACAGATAAGATGGCTTTTCTAAGTATGGAAAAGAAAGAAAAGGGTGAAAAGTGTAGGCATCAAGATGGATCCGAAGTGTGTGATGATAAAAGCCTCTTAGCTGCTCGAAAAGCCTGGAACGGTTATTTGGATTCGAGCAATCAGAGGTTAATGAGTTCAGTAAATATGAAGAAGGCCCAGGCAGGATTGTCTGGACGGAATAAAGCCTATTTTCGGAACCCTTCATTTAGGGTAAATTATATAACTGGACCTAGAGTAGATTCTAGGATAAGTGATGGTGGTACTGTAAAGGCTAAGAAGCCTAGGAGACAACATGATGCTACTATTATAAAGAAGCCTAAACCTCATTCTCTTTCGGATGCTATGACTAGCAATGGAAATAGTAGCCATCAGAATCTTAGTAGTGACAGCGATAATAAGGAGACAGAAGGTGTGAGCAGTCCACTTATAGTGAATGTAGAATCCTTTTTGAATGTTTTGTTTTTTGGAAAATCCCTCCATGTTTACATATTTTTGCTATGACATGACGGACTTTTTCTGTTGACATTTTTGGTATTTTATTTGATTCCAATTTGAGATTTTATCATTGTATATTGTTATTCTTTCTATATTTTGTACTTATATTGAAGTTTTTTGTGTTTGCTTCTGATCTGTATATATGTTGTTTAAATTTGATCTTTAATATGGCTACTGCCATATTTGGATTGATGCAGTGGCCGCTGGACTTAGCGTCACTTATCTGTCACTGTGTCTGATACTCTTCGGAGTAATTGTACCCTGGAAGAGGCACTATTTCCAGGTAATGCTTTGTATTTCCATTTTTTAATTAATAAAGACCGCTTTCTCCTAGAATTTTTGTCCTTTTTGATTTGGATTGGGACCCGGGACTGGGAGAATCGTACAGGAGTGCCCCTATTGGAACCCATTGGAACGGCCACTGTAGAAATTCATTTACAGTGACTAGTCTATCAACTTCATCGAATGAGCCTCCTAGTGTTTCGACGTCATTGGACCTCGTCACGAATGTTAAGTTGATTGAAGATGCACAAGGTTGTGCAACTGTAACTGTTCCTATTCCGGTTGACTGTCAGTCGAGTGATGATGAGAAGAAAGTGTTTGATGGTAACAGCCAGTCTACAGTGTTGTGTGATGACGATGCTATTGATGAGCATGTCTTGTGTCTCTGAAACGGAACATGAAGAACAACAAGTGAGTATATCAGTTTCGAATTGCGATACTAATGCTGTTCTTTCACGTAGTGATATGAGTTATACAAAAATGGAAGAGTTCCACTCTACGGATGCTAATGCAGACCGAATCGACGCGACTTGTCTGGCAGAACGGAATCATGATGACGTTGATAATAATCTGGATGTCACTGATGTGACAAATGAGTTACCGACGATGACGAATGCTGATCAAACCTCCTATGTATCAGGAGATGGAGAGATAAATATTGATCCCACGTTATGCTACTTAAAGTCTTCTGGAGACGATGAAATGTCAAAATTGGAGATCCCACCCTTGCATATTATTTATGGGTCAAAAACTTCTGTCGATAAGTCAGCATCCCGGACTTCATTGTATCTGCTGATCGGAGCAAGTGGTGGTGGATTGGCGACTCGTCCCCATGATAGGGAATGTAGTTCCCGGATAGGATATGACCAGTCTTACGACGTGTTGTACGTGTTCGTGTGGGTTAATTGGGTAAGGTTTATACTACCGTTAGGTCATGCCACGATAGATAGGGGAATCAAGGGCCTGATGGGAAAGTATAGGTACCTAGTTAGCATGATAGGTCATATCCATGTTGGATGGCGGGTAGGCGTACTGCTGTAAGTCCTACACGTTCTTCCGGTGTGGATTAGGGGATAACTGGGAACCCTAAATAGAAGTGTCATTAACGCTTGCTTTTTGCATGGAGGGATTTTGCGGGCCGGTGTAGAATCCTTTTTGAATGTTTTGTGTTTTGGAAAATCCCTCCATGTTTACGTATTTTTGCTATGACATGACGGACTTTTTCTGTTGACATTTTTGGTATTTTATTTGATTCCAATTTGAGAATTTATCATTGTATATTGTTATTCTTTCTATATTTTGTACTTATATTGAAGTTTTTATGTTTGCCTCTGAACTGTACATATGTTGTTTAAATTTGATATAATATGGCTACCGCCACATTTTTGGATGGATATCGTGCAGTATAGGAGTTCACCTAGACCTCGGAACCTTGATACTCATTCAGAGTAATTTTGAATTGGAAGGCGTAAATTTCGTTAGGTATTGTTTGTATTTCCATTTATTATTTATTAATAGACCATTTTCCCCTAGAATTATTGTGTTTTATATTATAAATCGGGAAGTGCGTCCGACATACGTCTATTGGAATCGAATTGAACTGTCACCATAGAAAATCCAATTACGAAAGCTAGGAATCGCTAAGAACTTACCTACCTAGAAATGGGTGAGATCTTGAACACCGACTTCGCTTGTCTATTAAATCAAGTAGCTACACGTTCAAAGTATTGCTCAAACATAGTGCCACTTGATGGCCTAGGTGATATTCGACTCACTCCTTACCTAGTACAGAGAGAACTGAACTCCTTGTGTCTCGGAAATTCACCAGGACCATATCTTTAAACAACCGTCGATTGGCTGCTGCTATAAATAGACTAGCACTGTATTTATCTTTGCCTTCAAGCCTTCTTGCCTTCTTGCTTTCTTGCTTTCTTTGCCTTGGCCTTCGCCATCACCTCCGGCTTCTTTTCCTTGCTATTTTGGAATACAATCCTTCCTGTTCAACCGTGTTTTGATTTGGGTTATTTGTCCAGTGTTTTGTGTCAAGAATAATAAGCAATAAGATTAGCCGGGAAATATCTTAAGCAACCGTTACAACAAGGACGATATTCGTCCTATAGTTTTGAGACAGTGTACAGAAGCCCTCAGTTCACCGATATGTGACCTGTTCAGGCATTCATTGGAGTCACACCAACTCCAAGCTGAAAGGAAACAAGCTACTCGCTCTCCAATCTTCAAAGGGGGAGATGGGAAAAACCCAACCTGTCCAGACCACTAGCACCAACACCAGTACTATCTGATGTAATGGAAGGGCTGGCGAACGAGCAAATGAATGGTTCCAGAAAGGTAAGTCGTGTGCATCCGATCTTATGGCATCCTGCTGGGACCACAACACACAGGTGCACATAAAATGTCTCGTCCCTGAAAAAGCCCTTGACACAGTAACCCATGCACTCTTAATTTTGAAGGTTGCAGAAATTGCTGACTCACTGACCCACTCCTGTCATGGCTCAGAAACTATTCTGAGAATAGAAAGTTTGGGCAGTTATGAACGGCCTAAAACCAAACCAGTCTAAATGTCAGGTTGTGTACATTTTGCTCCAAATAACGCAAACGACTTACACTCTCAATGGAAGTCCGCTACCTAATCTCTCCTCGAAGCGCGATTTCGGTTTAATAATCACCGAAAGCCTCGACACCAGTTCGAACTATGTAAGAGATGCAGCCAATGCTAATGAAACTCTTCAATATGTGTGAGGACAACTTGGGGCTATCACAACAGAATTATTCTTAACCTCGTTCAAGACATTTGCGCGCCCACACATTGGGATTCACAACAACGTCGCACCCCCTCTCCTTAAAAGAGACAGATCTTTTGGATCGGGTGCAGAGACGAGCAACGAAAGGGGTGATAAGGTTGCAGAATTAAACTTGCAAAGACAGACTCCAGCACTTGACATTATTCTCCCTGAGTTACAGGCGAATCAGAGGTGATCTGATAATGGCCTACGGTATTTTAAGCATGCCAAATCATTTTAGAGAAACATCATCACTACACCCTTAGAGGTGATGTTCGAAAAATTGCGCATCAGAGAGTGGACACTTCGGTTCGTGCATACTTCTTCTCATTAAGAGTCGCTGCACTTGGAATACTCTCTAAGTCGAGGTGACCTTAGACCTCTTAGCGGACATACATACAGAGTATCATCTACCTCGTGGACCATCTGGGTCTGATGCATGTTTTACGACCTGCAAGTAGTTATTATTGACATCTCATCGGATCACCAACTCAGTATCCCTGGTGACTCTTCCTTGATTACACTTCGGTCCTCTCACACAGTCTTCACACTAAAGTAATTAGTTACTTACTTAATTTTGTAATCTTTGTCTTCTAATCAGCATTGGAATTTTATTCCTATTATTCTCCACATTTCAACTAACTGATCTCCAGCCTGGTAACGTGATAGCTGCTGGTATCCAGAAACCCTGTTTTCCTGAAAATGATGTATACACTCAAATCACACGACATACGAACTCACAAACAACTGCAAACTCATATGGATTGGTCCATTCGAAAGGCTGAACCCTATCCACTGGCCTCTACCAAATACCTGAAACCGTACCGAGAGAACAAGAATCGAGAGCAAAGAAATCGACTAGTTTATACAAGCTCGTCATAAAAATATTGGATGTTGCTTGTTACAATTGTCATTTGTTCGTGGAGGGCTGTCTAAACATCTGAGCGTGGTTTCGTATTGCAGAATACGGCAAGTCAGAATAGTCTTATATTTACAGGCTAGTAAAATAGGCAGATTATTTTTGTTTAATTCTTATGCTGAAAATTGCCGCAATTATTGCAAAAGTTTGTTTTATTCATTATATTAAAGTCATAAGTTAATCGATACAAAGGCAGTTTCCATCCCATTAAGTTAGGGCTGTGATTTGTCCAAATTCCCTGTCATGTATAAACCTATCTATACAGTTGTACTACCAGTTAGCTGGTTCAGAATATTCCTAGTTCGTAGCAGGTCCACAAATATATAGATGTAGGGGCACGTCGAATTGGTCATTAAATGTAATTGTTTAAAGAATATTGAGTAGTTACTTCAATCTGCAAGTAAATGTAAGTCCAGGTTAGACATGTTTCGTGACGAAGTCTGCCATCATTAGGTCGTTGTGATAATTCTCCTGGTCTATTTGCATTCAGTCAGATTGTGGTTGTTTATATAAATTTGCATTGATACCTATCAAAGGACTTGTGGTGTGCAGTCATCCTTTTATCTACTGAGTCAGTCTTGAAGCTCATTTCAATTTCATCATAGATTTCGACACAGGGAAAATGTGGCTAGTGTTAGGCAGCGAACAATAAAGTTTAACCGGATTCATATCGTAGCACTAGACACCGTTGCAACATAATTCGGGGATTATTATTCCTGTTAGTCAGATCACTTGACTTTCATTCGTGGCTCATAATACACGAGCTACTATTTTTATTAACATTTATTTCGGTGGTGTGTGTTGTGATTAGTATTCCAGTTATCTTCATATTATAAACGAAAAGAGCTAATGATCTGAAAGTTAGACAGATTCTGCCTTAAGTACTTCTTAATTTGAATGAACGAACCGGAAATTATTTTAAATATAGTGATGAGGCATAAAAACTTTCATCCTGGATGTCCTGTGATAATAAGTAAATAATTATCGATAAGCAGTATTGTCATACGTACTATATGATGTTTCGCCCCATTATGTTTAAACTATACTTATATTTCAAAACATAGAAAACCAATCGATCATCTGAAAGCGGCCGAGCTTTTGAAAATGAATGGAAAGTATCAACAGAAAGTGAAAAAAAACAAAAACACTTCAGAAGACTTGACTTGCAGAGTTCAACTAACATCTAACCCTCCAGAAAAACATGAATTCAGCAAAAAAGTTAATCATTCCCAAATGCATATGACAGAAAACGCTAGAAACAAAAAACAAGACAAAATTAACGGTACTAACAACACGAATAACGAAGTAACTAATAAAACAGTATTCGGTTTAAAAAATATTCCTCCGCATCAGTTTAATAAGACACAGAATCGAAAATTCGCAGCCGCCTCCTCGAGCTCGGACTCTGATTCTAGTGATGACGAGCAGCCAGCGAGTAAGAAGCCTGCGTTGGTGAAAGCGTCTCCGTCTGTGGGTAAGCCTGTTGCCGGTGTGGTTGTTGGTGGTAAGAAGGCTGTTGGGAAGCCGGCGTCGTCGAGTTCGGACTCGGATTCGAGTGAAGAGGGTGCTGTGGGATTGGTGAAGAAGCCTGTGGGTGTTGCCGGTAGTGGTGTTAAGTCAGGTATGGGTGTTGTCCCTCAAGTTAGTGCTCAGTCTGTGCAGAAGAAGAAGGTGGCAGTCGCTTCGTCGAGCTCGGACTCTGATTCTAGTGATGACGAGCAGCCAGCGAGTAAGAAGCCTGCGTTGGTGAAAGCGTCTCCGTCTGTGGGTAAGCCTGTTGCCGGTGTGGTTGTTGGTGGTAAGAAGGCTGTTGGGAAGCCGGCGTCGTCGAGTTCGGACTCGGATTCGAGTGAAGAGGGTGCTGTGGGATTGGTGAAGAAGCCTGTGGGTGTTGCCGGTAGTGGTGTTAAGTCAGGTATGGGTGTTGTCCCTCAAGTTAGTGCTCAGTCTGTGCAGAAGAAGAAGGTGGCAGCCGCCTCGTCGAGCTCGGACTCTGATTCTAGTGATGACGAGCAGCCAGCGAGTAAGAAGCCTGCGTTGGTGAAAGCGTCTCCGTCTGTGGGTAAGCCTGTTGCCGGTGTGGTTGTTGGTGGTAAGAAGGCTGTTGGGAAGCCGGCGTCGTCGAGTTCGGACTCGGATTCGAGTGAAGAGGGTGCTGTGGGATTGGTGAAGAAGCCTGTGGGTGTTGCCGGTAGTGGTGTTAAGTCAGGTATGGGTGTTGTCCCTCAAGTTAGTGCTCAGTCTGTGCAGAAGAAGAAGGTGGCAGCCGCCTCGTCGAGCTCGGACTCTGATTCTAGTGATGACGAGCAGCCAGCGAGTAAGAAGCCTGCGTTGGTGAAAGCGTCTCCGTCTGTGGGTAAGCCTGTTGCCGGTGTGGTTGTTGGTGGTAAGAAGGCTGTTGGGAAGCCGGCGTCGTCGAGTTCGGACTCGGATTCGAGTGAAGAGGGTGCTGTGGGATTGGTGAAGAAGCCTGTGGGTGTTGCCGGTAGTGGTGTTAAGTCAGGTATGGGTGTTGTCCCTCAAGTTAGTGCTCAGTCTGTGCAGAAGAAGAAGGTGGCAGCCGCCTCGTCGAGCTCGGACTCTGATTCTAGTGATGACGAGCAGCCAGCGAGTAAGAAGCCTGCGTTGGTGAAAGCGTCTCCGTCTGTGGGTAAGCCTGTTGCTGGTGTGGTTGTTGGTGGTAAGAAGGCTGTTGGGAAGCCGGCGTCGTCGAGTTCGGACTCGGATTCGAGTGAAGAGGGTGCTGTGGGATTGGTGAAGAAGCCTGTGGGTGTTGCCGGTAGTGGTGTTAAGTCAGGTATGGGTGTTGTCCCTCAAGTTAGTGCTCAGTCTGTGCAGAAGAAGAAGGTGGCAGCCGCTTCGTCGAGCTCGGACTCTGATTCTAGTGATGACGAGCAGCCAGCGAGTAAGAAGCCTGCGTTGGTGAAAGCGTCTCCGTCTGTGGGTAAGCCTGTTGCCGGTGTGGTTGTTGGTGGTAAGAAGGCTGTTGGGAAGCCGGCGTCGTCGAGTTCGGACTCGGATTCGAGTGAAGAGGGTGCTGTGGGATTGGTGAAGAAGCCTGTGGGTGTTGCCGGTAGTGGTGTTAAGTCAGGTATGGGTGTTGTCCCTCAAGTTAGTGCTCAGTCTGTGCAGAAGAAGAAGGTGGCAGCCGCCTCGTCGAGCTCGGACTCTGATTCTAGTGATGACGAGCAGCCAGCGAGTAAGAAGCCTGCGTTGGTGAAAGCGTCTCCGTCTGTGGGTAAGCCTGTTGCCGGTGTGGTTGTTGGTGGTAAGAAGGCTGTTGGGAAGCCGGCGTCGTCGAGTTCGGACTCGGATTCGAGTGAAGAGGGTGCTGTGGGATTGGTGAAGAAGCCTGTGGGTGTTGCCGGTAGTGGTGTTAAGTCAGGTATGGGTGTTGTCCCTCAAGTTAGTGCTCAGTCTGTGCAGAAGAAGAAGGTGGCAGCCGCCTCGTCGAGCTCGGACTCTGATTCTAGTGATGACGAGCAGCCAGCGAGTAAGAAGCCTGCGTTGGTGAAAGCGTCTCCGTCTGTGGGTAAGCCTGTTGCCGGTGTGGTTGTTGGTGGTAAGAAGGCTGTTGGGAAGCCGGCGTCGTCGAGTTCGGACTCGGATTCGAGTGAAGAGGGTGCTGTGGGATTGGTGAAGAAGCCTGTGGGTGTTGCCGGTAGTGGTGTTAAGTCAGGTATGGGTGTTGTCCCTCAAGTTAGTGCTCAGTCTGTGCAGAAGAAGAAGGTGGCAGCCGCTTCGTCGAGCTCGGACTCTGATTCTAGTGATGACGAGCAGCCAGCGAGTAAGAAGCCTGCGTTGGTGAAAGCGTCTCCGTCTGTGGGTAAGCCTGTTGCCGGGTGTGGTTGTTGGTGGTAAGAAGGCTGTTGGGAAGCCGGCGTCGTCGAGTTCGGACTCGGATTCGAGTGAAGAGGGTGCTGTGGGATTGGTGAAGAAGCCTGTGGGTGTTGCCGGTAGTGGTGTTAAGTCAGGTATGGGTGTTGTCCCTCAAGTTAGTGCTCAGTCTGTGCAGAAGAAGAAGGTGGCAGCCGCCTCGTCGAGCTCGGACTCTGATTCTAGTGATGACGAGCAGCCAGCGAGTAAGAAGCCTGCGTTGGTGAAAGCGTCTCCGTCTGTGGGTAAGCCTGTTGCCGGTGTGGTTGTTGGTGGTAAGAAGGCTGTTGGGAAGCCGGCGTCGTCGAGTTCGGACTCGGATTCGAGTGAAGAGGGTGCTGTGGGATTGGTGAAGAAGCCTGTGGGTGTTGCCGGTAGTGGTGTTAAGTCAGGTATGGGTGTTGTCCCTCAAGTTAGTGCTCAGTCTGTGCAGAAGAAGAAGGTGGCAGCCGCTTCGTCGAGCTCGGACTCTGATTCTAGTGATGACGAGCAGCCAGCGAGTAAGAAGCCTGCGTTGGTGAAAGCGTCTCCGTCTGTGGGTAAGCCTGTTGCCGGTGTGGTTGTTGGTGGTAAGAAGGCTGTTGGGAAGCCGGCGTCGTCGAGTTCGGACTCGGATTCGAGTGAAGAGGGTGCTGTGGGATTGGTGAAGAAGCCTGTGGGTGTTGCCGGTAGTGGTGTTAAGTCAGGTATGGGTGTTGTCCCTCAAGTTAGTGCTCAGTCTGTGCAGAAGAAGAAGGTGGCAGCCGCCTCGTCGAGCTCGGACTCTGATTCTAGTGATGACGAGCAGCCAGCGAGTAAGAAGCCTGCGTTGGTGAAAGCGTCTCCGTCTGTGGGTAAGCCTGTTGCCGGTGTGGTTGTTGGTGGTAAGAAGGCTGTTGGGAAGCCGGCGTCGTCGAGTTCGGACTCGGATTCGAGTGAAGAGGGTGCTGTGGGATTGGTGAAGAAGCCTGTGGGTGTTGCCGGTAGTGGTGTTAAGTCAGGTATGGGTGTTGTCCCTCAAGTTAGTGCTCAGTCTGTGCAGAAGAAGAAGGTGGCAGCCGCCTCGTCGAGCTCGGACTCTGATTCTAGTGATGACGAGCAGCCAGCGAGTAAGAAGCCTGCGTTGGTGAAAGCGTCTCCGTCTGTGGGTAAGCCTGTTGCCGGTGTGGTTGTTGGTGGTAAGAAGGCTGTTGGGAAGCCGGCGTCGTCGAGTTCGGACTCGGATTCGAGTGAAGAGGGTGCTGTGGGATTGGTGAAGAAGCCTGTGGGTGTTGCCGGTAGTGGTGTTAAGTCAGGTATGGGTGTTGTCCCTCAAGTTAGTGCTCAGTCTGTGCAGAAGAAGAAGGTGGCAGCCGCCTCGTCGAGCTCGGACTCTGATTCTAGTGATGACGAGCAGCCAGCGAGTAAGAAGCCTGCGTTGGTGAAAGCGTCTCCGTCTGTGGGTAAGCCTGTTGCCGGTGTGGTTGTTGGTGGTAAGAAGGCTGTTGGGAAGCCGGCGTCGTCGAGTTCGGACTCGGATTCGAGTGAAGAGGGTGCTGTGGGATTGGTGAAGAAGCCTGTGGGTGTTGCCGGTAGTGGTGTTAAGTCAGGTATGGGTGTTGTCCCTCAAGTTAGTGCTCAGTCTGTGCAGAAGAAGAAGGTGGCAGCCGCCTCGTCGAGCTCGGACTCTGATTCTAGTGATGACGAGCAGCCAGCGAGTAAGAAGCCTGCGTTGGTGAAAGCGTCTCCGTCTGTGGGTAAGCCTGTTGCCGGTGTGGTTGTTGGTGGTAAGAAGGCTGTTGGGAAGCCGGCGTCGTCGAGTTCGGACTCGGATTCGAGTGAAGAGGGTGCTGTGGGATTGGTGAAGAAGCCTGTGGGTGTTGCCGGTAGTGGTGTTAAGTCAGGTATGGGTGTTGTCCCTCAAGTTAGTGCTCAGTCTGTGCAGAAGAAGAAGGTGGCAGCCGCCTCGTCGAGCTCGGACTCTGATTCTAGTGATGACGAGCAGCCAGCGAGTAAGAAGCCTGCGTTGGTGAAAGCGTCTCCGTCTGTGGGTAAGCCTGTTGCCGGTGTGGTTGTTGGTGGTAAGAAGGCTGTTGGGAAGCCGGCGTCGTCGAGTTCGGACTCGGATTCGAGTGAAGAGGGTGCTGTGGGATTGGTGAAGAAGCCTGTGGGTGTTGCCGGTAGTGGTGTTAAGTCAGGTATGGGTGTTGTCCCTCAAGTTAGTGCTCAGTCTGTGCAGAAGAAGAAGGTGGCAGCCGCTTCGTCGAGCTCGGACTCTGATTCTAGTGATGACGAGCAGCCAGGGAGTAAGAAGCCTGCGTTGGTGAAAGCGTCTCCGTCTGTGGGTAAGCCTGTTGCCGGTGTGGTTGTTGGTGGTAAGAAGGCTGTTGGGAAGCCGGCGTCGTCGAGTTCGGACTCGGATTCGAGTGAAGAGGGTGCTGTGGGATTGGTGAAGAAGCCTGTGGGTGTTGCCGGTAGTGGTGTTAAGTCAGGTATGGGTGTTGTCCCTCAAGTTAGTGCTCAGTCTGTGCAGAAGAAGAAGGTGGCAGCCGCCTCGTCGAGCTCGGACTCTGATTCTAGTGATGACGAGCAGCCAGCGAGTAAGAAGCCTGCGTTGGTGAAAGCGTCTCCGTCTGTGGGTAAGCCTGTTGCCGGTGTGGTTGTTGGTGGTAAGAAGGCTGTTGGGAAGCCGGCGTCGTCGAGTTCGGACTCGGATTCGAGTGAAGAGGGTGCTGTGGGATTGGTGAAGAAGCCTGTGGGTGTTGCCGGTAGTGGTGTTAAGTCAGGCATGGGTGTTGTCCCTCAAGTTAGTGCTCAGTCTGTGCAGAAGAAGAAGGTGGCAGCCGCTTCGTCGAGCTCGGACTCTGATTCTAGTGATGACGAGCAGCCAGGGAGTAAGAAGCCTGCGTTGGTGAAAGCGTCTCCGTCTGTGTGTAAGCCTGTTGCCGGTGTGGTTGTTTGTGGTAAGAAGGCTGTTGGGAAGCCGGCGTCGTCGAGTTCGGACTCGGATTCGAGTGAAGAGGGTGCTGCAGGATCGGCGAAGAAGGCTCTTGATGTTGGTGTATGTAATATTGTTGATGTTGTACCACCGCGTCCTCAATCTTTTGTGAATGGTGTCAATTCACGGAAACGTCGGTTTTCTTTCGTTGCCTCTGGTTCTGTCAATCGTCTTTCAGTGGATTCTGTGGTGAACCGTTCTTCGTCATCAGCTTCTCTTAATGGTGACGGCGTAATGTGTGAAACTTCGGTTCGTAATTCTTCTTCTGTATCTAACGGACCGTTCCGTCGTGTTGAAGAAAATGAGGTTTTCGTGCATCCGAATTTAAGGGACAATTCTTTCGAGGCTAAGGTAAGTTGTTTAAATTTTTGTGTTTTTGTTGTCTTTTTTTATCAATTTCTCGATGTTTTCGATTTCATTTATATAACCAGGTAGCTTACATCTTCCAACATGATTCAGTAAAGACGTCAGTTACTTCATGGATTTGTGCCCCTAGCTTTCTTTCAGCATATTCCCACACCACAAAACATAGCTCGTCGCGGCAGTCGGTGGTTGTGCTTACGTAACACATGTCCCAACCACCTCAACTGATGAAGTTTCAATACCTTCATCATTTGATTTGCCATTCCCACCTAGAACTCGTTTCCTAACGATGGCATCGGTTACTGCTAACCGAAGTGTGACTGAATGACAGTTGAACCGATCCCTAAAGTGTTTCTGCCCATCGATCCAATCTCCTGGATTGAGAATGAATAATAGGCCCATCGTTTTCCGAAATAGTCTCACTTACATTCGGATTCCTAATACCAGTTTCCTTGATATGTTGGATCAACTGTCGGCTGTTACCTATCGCTGCTACCTTTTCTATTGCTCTTGCTGAGATCCACGGCTTATTCCTAGACTGTTGTATCCACACCCTTTTTGATATCATTCCAAGCTGCCAACGGATGGGAATCACTTGCATGGTCGCTCAACTGTCTTCCTAGTTCTTGAAATATATTCTTCGCTTTGTTCTCAATAGGTAGAGCCCTAAGAGGTTTCTTCGCGGTGTCTTCCCTACATCCAGTAAGACTCAAACAAATTTGCGCTCGCACTGGAGCCTGATCTGAATCTAAACATGTGCCCCACAACGAGCGAAAATCCTCTACCAAACCTCTCCATCGGTGGCTGATGGTAATGTGATCTAGTTGGGTCCAACGTTGAGACGACTTTGGGGGTCGCTATTTCAAGAGATGTTTTTCCTTATGCCTAAAGTTAGTGTTTGCTAGTAATAGGCGGTTATCTGAGCATACTTGCAACAGACGGTCGCCATCGTCTGTTCTCTGAGCCATGTTACCATAACATCCACCCAGGTGTCTTTCAATTTCACTAGTCTACCTACTTGAGCATCAAAGTAACCAGCCCTTATAACTATATTAGAGCGCCTTACTTTTTCGTGGAGGTTCGAAAGCTTTCTGTAAAACTCATCTTTAACCTCGTCTGAACTATAGTCAGTGGGTGCGTAGGCGGAGACAACGATGAGTAGACAGCGAGTTTTCCTATCTTTCCGAGTCCTTACTGTCGCGTTTAGTCGGACAGCGCACAATCGACTATCTACTGGGATCCAGTCTAGGAGAGCCATTTCTGCCCTACAACTCAATGCTATACCTACCACAGCTGGACCCGGGGAAGCAGCTTCGGGACTTCCAGATACACGAAGAGTAAATCAAGTTGGTTCCTTATTTTGAACAGCTGAAATCAAAATAATAATTTTAATAGGATCCTATGTGCGCGTTTTGGAGACACGAGATTCTAAAGTCCTAATTAAGGAAGCCTGTTTCCCTATTTGACACAATGTTCGGACATTTTAGGCTTCAACATGTCGTCTAGAACGGGGTTTCAGGGGACCAGGAATAACTTTTCGTGAACTCGCATTGTTTGCATTAGCGGTGCAGGGTGATAAAGGAATGTGAGAAGAGTTAGTCTTGGAGATAAGAAAGATATTAGTAGGTGTAGGAAGGATTAGATTGTGACTAATTTGATCTCGTGTGCTGTTACGGGTTTGAGGACGGTTGTCACTTCCCGGCTGCCCAAACTGTGGCAGGGTGTTTGTTGAGGAGCTTGAATAGGAAGGCAGATTAGTGTCGGTCTAAGAGAACTGGGAGCCTGATCGCAGAGCCCAAGGGACAACTGCTTGAGGCCGGTCACGCATAGCCTTTTTATTAAAAGTTTTTGAGTATTAGCTCCGCTCCTTTTGAAAGCCCTAAGTGGGCAACCTTATCGCCGGAGGCGGAATTCCGTGAGGTAGGGTGAGGTATGACAATTTTAGGGTTGAACTTTTCTAACCCTTCCTTCCTTGTGAGAATGCGGCTTGACCCAAAATTTGACCAAAGTTTTTACACAATTATTGAATGTGTTCATTTCCAAATTATCGTATGAAAAATTTGATCGAAACAAATATCTTTCGAGCTACATATTAATTAAAAGTAAGTCTGCTCTTCTTTTTATAATACCACGAGAGGAATACAAATGTATTGTAACATATAATTTCAGTGCATTAGTTTCTTTTATTCACTAGCGTTAATTAATGATTGATATACATTTTTAACAAACCTATTACTTGATAATACTATGAATAACTCAGATTGGATTCTACTTTTATTTTAGGTTTTTACAAGGTTGTTTTGTAGATAAATGTAATTTAGTTAAGAAATAATTAAAAATGTCTCTAATAAGAGTAGTAGTCTTTAAAGCAAATATTCTAGCTTACTTCTAAAATTTTTTCAACAACACATCTCTTTAATCTCATAGTTTCGTGTACGATCCTTAAGTTGTAATGTATCAAGGGGGGACGAGGTATATTTTGAGTTTCTGAAACAATTATATAAAGTAGGTTTTAAACCTTATTTACCACTTACTGTTTAGATAAACACACTATTTCGTTGCAACACAACAAACTGAGTGACGTATTTACTCAGCATCTATCTGTTCACTTGCTGATTTGTTCGTTATTCCACTTGATCCCGTTTAATTACCTATGGGAATTCATACCTGTCAACTGGTGTCTGGTTCAGCCTGATCTGCAGAATTCTAGCTTGTTATTGAACTGCAATAACGTAAATTACATAAATGAAAACTTATTATCCTAATCACTTTCGTACCAGTCTTGGAGAGCCTTGTTGTTTTCAAATCTTTTTTTCCAGCGGAACGCACGAGGATCGTGGGGTGAGAAAGCAAATCGCGATTTCAAGTTTACCAGTGGAAAAGTGTTCAAACAAGAGAAAACAAAGAAGAAAAGAGGTTCTTACAGTGGAGGTTCACTTTCCCTAGATTCTTGTTCTTTTAAATTTGATGAATAAACAGCTCTTTACTCTTGATTTTTTGTACATATATTTCCACGTATTTTGTAAATAAAAAAACTGGTTAAAATAATCTATAATGCTCTATATACTGGAAAAATATGCCGATGTACTTTTTTGAAATATGGTTTCAAATGTTATGCGATAATTTGTTGCTACCGCAAAATGTCTTGTTACGAAGTGGTTTAAAAGAATATGGCCAGTGTCTAAAATTTAAAAATCCAGTATATGTTACTGGATAAGATGTGGTATGGCAACATGAACTGATGTACTTACGTGCGAAGTTCTACCGTTGCAACTGACTGACTGACTGACTGGATAAGGTCACTTTTCCTCCAGTGTATCCTTATTATTTGTTTCTGTAAATGTGGTTGAATTTATAAAGATAAATGTTACGCAGAGATATATTTAATACTAAACTTTTTTGATTGTAGTTCACTTTGTTGGTTGTGTTCTTAGTGTTCATTGGTTTTCATGTTTCATATCACTCATATTACCTCTTCATTCTAATGTGACCACTTGCAATTTTAACGGAAGTATTCCTGCTAGATACAATAATAATTATGTACTGTTTAGGTACATGAAAGAGTTCTTTCACTAACTTCAAACATAAAAACTTTTATATTATTTGAAAATGATTTACTAATAGTTGGAATAAGTAATTCAGTCATTTGTCTTGAATATGGTTGTATTATAAGCGTCTGCAATTTCAACCGAATGCTTCTAGTTCTACATATAAGTATAGATGAGCTGAAAAGACGGTGTTTGTAAGTACTTTACTTCACATTCAAGTCTTCGATATTGTTGCTATCTTCTTACTACTCTACAAACTAATACTTCCCTCTCAGTTGTGTTTCTTATCGTTATTCAACACGGTTTGTTGCTGATAATCAATGGTTTATAGCAAGGAGATTCATATTTCTTCAAAGTTTAATAATATGGAAATTGCAACATAGTTTTCTGTGATCATTTGTGTCCGACTAATCGTTTCTGATATTTTTAATCTTCTATTTGCATTCCATGAGCTCTAATATGACATTGTTAAGTATTCAAAAAATCCTAATATTGACAATTAAGAAACATCTGTTTCATATCACGATAAGGTATACAAGGTGATCCACTTACTGACTTAGAATACCCATATAACATAGTTCTGTTTGGTGAAGACGCTAAAAAAAATTCAGTTTTCTGGTTGCCTTAAGCAACAGTATAAGCATGTTTAGTATATATTTATCCATCTAAATGCCGAATTCCACCTCAGCCACAGTCTGCTTTAACCTTTAAAGTAGGGAGAAAGGTTGTTGGGTACATCAACCATATCGTTTATTTTCGAAGCCTCATCAGACCTGATTTGTTGGTTTCTGATAACGTCTCGGTACGTTAACCTTATACAGGCTCTCTACTCGAACACCACTGGTCGAGTGAGACCTTACAGCGAACTGTTATCGGAATTCTTTACTTCGAATGATATGCATCGGGGTTGTCTACTCTCTGCTTTTTTGTCTAACTTTGTCATTGATGTGCTTTTAAATACGAGACTCTCATCATCTGAACTTTCAGGAATTGAACTTTTACCAGGAGATTCGCTCGTGGACTTAGAATATGCCGATGACATAGATCTATCTGGTGAATGCGCTGACAAAATGCAGTCTTCTGACCACCCCGAGCAACAATGGAAGCATGTTCGGGATGCGGTTTTCCCTGTCGAAATGCAAAAATATTACTTCAGGATTCGATTGCATCGCCACATGAAGTAGTGATAAGGAGTGAAGTAGTTGAGCGTGTCGACCGCTTCACTAATCTCAAGGGGTTTCATCATTACTGATGGCCTGGTGTGTGAAGAAATCTGAGCATGGACCACCTACTGCCTTGTCTAGCTGTTTTTCGGTATAGGAGTAGGTTAGAAGAAAGCTAGGAGCGGGCAAACCGAAACATGGCACAAATGCATGATGTCACTGACAACTGGATTGAGTCATATTAGTAAGTATAGTCAGTCAGTCAGTTATGACGTGGAACTTCTTACGTGCGTACATCAGTTCAGGTCTCCATACCGCATTATCACAGAGACGCAACTGTCAGTTCAAATCCCATAGAAGTATTAGCGGTAATGGAGAAGATTAAGGTCTCAAGGTATTATTCAAGATATATGTCTCAGTGAAATCAATCAAGAAACATAATGGAGGTGATTGAGAATTCAGAAGGTTAGAATTCAAAAGACCACAGTGTGGATGTACCTGCGCTATTGCAAACGATTTTGAGCCATGTCATTCCAGGTCTCTAACCATTGGTGACTATCGTCTCGCGAGCACCAACCAGGTAGCCTACATATACCAACAATACTCAGTCCACTTGTCAGTGACTTGATGGATTTGTGCCATGTTTTGGTTTGGCCGCCACTAGCTTTCTCTCAACCTACGCCACAAAAGACCACTCGTCGAGGCATTCGGTGATTAAGCATACGTAATACATATCCTAATCACCTCAACTGTTGAAGTTTCAATACTTCGTCTATTAATCTGTCATCCGTACCTAGTACCCGTTTCCTAAGGACAGTATTGCTTACTTGACTGTCCCACGATATACGAGCAATGCTTCGGAGACATCTATAATCGAATACTAATAACTTACGAATGTCTTCTACTCTTACCGGCCAGGTTTCGCATCCATATGGTGAGATGGGGCGAACTGCATTCGTTCTTTGGTAAGGAAACGGGTAAGTGTAAGTGTAGGACTACCTGACTGAGGTCTACGAGATGATAGTAATCGATTGTTGGAGACGTCGAATGACATGGTCTAAAATCGTTTGCTCTGTATTCTTCATCACCTTTATCTTTTCTTCTTTTTAAGTTTATTTCACTAGATTATATTTCAGTAATATCTTCGAACCCTAATCTTTTCGATCAATACTAATACTTCTACCACCTCTACTACTATGGTATTTGAACTGACAATTGAGTCTTTGTACTAATAAGGTATAGCAACTTAAACTGATGTACGTACGCACGAAGTTATACGTTGTAACTGATTGACGTCTCGTTACGAATTGGGTGTTCTGGTTTGCCAAAAGGTATCAGGTGTCAGTCAGTCAGTCAGTTGCAACGTAGAACTTCGTACGTAAGTACATCGGTTCATGTCGCCATACCACATCAGCACAGAGATATAATTGTCAATTCAAATCCAATAGTAGAAGAGTTAGTAAGGGTATTAGAAGTAATCGGAGAGGTTAGAATTAGAAGATATTCAAGAAGTATGATTCAGTGAGATAAGTTTAGAAAGTCAAAACTAGAGGTGTTGAAGAATCCAGAAGATTAGGATTTGTGAGAACACAAAGAATAAATGCACCGGCGCCATTGCGAACGATTTTGAGCCATGTCATTCAAGGTCTCTAACCATCGATTATTATCATCTCGCGGACCCCAACCAGGTAGTCGACAATTACCGACATGGCTAAGTCCACTCGTCAATGACTTCATGGATTTATGCCATGTTTTGGTCTGGCCGCCCCTAGCTTTCTTCCAACCTATTCCTACACTACGAAACAAAGCTCGACGAGGCAGTCGGTGGATGGGCATACGCAACACATGTCCCAACCACCTCAACTGATGAAGTTTCACCACTTCATCTATTGATCTGCCATTCTTACCTAGCACCCGTTTCCTAATAACAGCGTTGCTCACTCGGGTGTCCCACGATATACGAGCAATGCTTCGAAGACACCTATGATCGAAAACCAATAACCGACGAATATCTTCTACTCTCATTGGCCATGTTTCACAGCCATAAAGTAAGACGGAGCGAACCACTGCGCAGTACACTCGTCCTTTAGTCAGCAGACGGATATCTCGCCTACGCCATAAGTGACGCAGGTTGGCAAAAGCCAATCGAGCCTTCTGTATCCGTGCCGAGATTTCGTCAGTCACCAGGCCATCAGCACTGATGAGACTCCCAAGATAAGTGAAGCGGTCTACACGTTCGACCACTTCACTCCCTATCACTAGTTCAGGTGCCGATGCAACCCAATCTTGAAGCAACATTTTGCATTTCGAGGGGGAAAACCGCATCCCGAACATGCTTGCATTGTTGCTTAGGGTAGTCAGAAGACTCTGCATTTTGTCAGCATCTTCACCAAGTAGGACTATGTCATCAGCATATTCTAAGTCAATAAGCGAATCTTCTGGTAGAAGGTCCACTTCTGAAAAGTCAGACGAAGATAATGTTATATCTAGAAGCAGGTCTATGACAAAGTTTAACAAGAATGGAGAGAGTGGACATCCCTGACGGACACCACTTGAAGTGAAGAATCCCGGTGACAGTTCGCCATAAGCTCTCACTCGACCAGTGGTGTTCGAGTAGAGAGCTTGTATGAGGTTAATTTACTTCTTTGGTACACCTTTCAATGACAGACACTGCCACAGAACCTCACGGTCCACTGAGTCAAATGCCGCTTTTAGGTCCAGGAAAACAACTATTGTAGGACGCCTAAATGTGTGTCTATGTTCCAGGACCTGTCGTAGTGTGAAGATGTGGTCTATACAACCACGTCCAGGTCGAAAACCAGATTGGTTTTCTCTAGTTTGCTCTTCACGAGCTTTCGTTAAGCGCCGAAGTATTATTGAGGCCAATATTTTAGATACTATATTAGTTAGACTTATTCCTCTGTGATTGTCACAAGAAGACTTTTGTCCTTTCTTATGAATTGGGACAATCAGTGATTGAGACCAGTCGGATGGGATTACGTCCAGTTCCCAGATTCTACCTAAGTTCTCGGTCAACCTAGCTGCTAAAACTGGACCACCATCCTTAAATATCTCAGGGTTCAGTCTTTCAGGACCCGCAGCTCGCCCTCGCTTCAGATTTCCTAACGCTTTTTCAACTTCATTAAGACTAGGGGGACTTACGTCGACTCGCCATTCAGGATGACTGGAGATCGTGGGTAACCGAAGAGTGGCTCGAGGCCAGTTGAACTGATCCCTAAAGTGTTCTGCCCATCGATCCAGTCTCCTGGATTGAGAATAAATAATAGTCCCGTCATTTTCTGAGATAGTCTCACTTACACTAGGATTCCTAATACCAGTTTCCTTGATAAGTCGGAAAACTTGTCTACTGTTGCCGATCGCCGCTGCCTTTTCCATCGCTTTTGCTTTCGCCACCCACCACTGTTCGCGATCGTTACGTAGGCTTTTTATAAGTCTGCGCCTAAGTTGACTTCGTTCTTCATCATGTTCAGAGCCAGGTGGGATGAGTTTTCGGGCATCCATCAGATCGGTGGATGCTACTGAGATCCACGGCTTCATTCTAGCCTTACGGTCAACCTTACTAGCAGATCTCACTGCTGTTTCCACAGCCTTCTTGATATCATTCCAACCTGCTTCCGGATGGGAATCGCTTAAATGGTCGCCTAACTGTCTTTCTAGTTGTTCCTGAAATATATTTTTCGCCTTATTATCATTAAGTAAAACCCTAAGAGGCTTTCTTACGGTGTCTTTCCTACGCCCAGTAAGCTTCAAACAAATACGCGCTCGCAGTAGGGCATGATCTGAATCTAGACATGTGCCCCACAACAAGGGATAGTCTTCTATCGAACCCCTCCATCGGTGGCTGATGGCGATGTGATCTAGTTGAGTCCAACGTTGAGACGACTTTGGAGGTCGCCAGGTCAATAGATGCTTTTCCTTATGCCTAAAGTTAGTGTTTGCTAAGAATAGGCGGTTGTCTGAGCATGCTTGCAACAGACGGTCACCATTGTCTGTTATCTGAGCCGCGACACCATAACATCCACCTAGGTGTCTCTCCTGCTCACTTAGTCTACCTACTTGAGCATTAAAGTCACCAGCCATTATTACTATATCAGAGCGCCTAGCTTTTTGGAGGAGGTCCGAGAGCTTTCTGTAAAACTCATCCTTAACCTCGTCTGAACTGCATTCAGTGGGGGCATAGGCAGATACGATGAAGAGGCAACGGCGATTGTCCCTATATTTCCGAGTCCTTACTGTCCCGTTTAGTCGGACAGCGCACAATCGACTATCTATTGGGATCCAGTCAAGGAGACATTGTTCTGCCCTACGACTCAATGCTATGCCTACGCCAGCAAGACCCCTGGAAGCAGCATCAGGGCTACCGGATACACGGAGAGTAAATCGAACTGCTTCTTTTTGACAAGGTGAAATCAGATTAATAATTTTGCTAGGATCCTATGTGCGCGTTTCCGAGACGCAGCATACATCGATGGCACGAGATTCTAAAGTCCTAGCTAAGGAAGCCTGTTGCCCTATTTGACACAATGTCCGTACATTAAATGCTCCAACATGTAGTCTAGAGCGAGGTTTAAGGAGACCAGGAACTACCTTTCGCGAACTCGTGTCGTCTGCATTAGCTGTGCACTGTGATAAATGAATGTGAGAAGAGTTAGTCGTGGAGATAAGAGAGGAATTAGGGGGTGTAGGAAGGATTTGATTTTGACCAATTTGGTCTCGTGTGCTGTTACGGGTATGAGGGCGGTTGTCACTTCCCGGCTGCCCACACCGTGGAAGGTTGTTTCTTGAGGAACCTGAAAAGGAAAATAGATTAGTGTTGGTCTTAGAGACCTGGGTGCGTGACCGCAGAGCCCAAGTGACAACTGCTTGAGGCCGGTCACGCACGGCCTTTTTATGAAACGTTTTTTGAGTATTAGCTCCGTTCTTAAAGGCCATTAGTGGGCACCCTTACCGACGGAGACGGAATCCGTGAGTTAGGGGAGGTGTGACATTTTTAGGGCCGACCTTTTCTAACCCTTCCTTCCTTGTGAGAAGGTAGCATCGCTGCAGATGCTGGTTGTCCGAGGGAAACACCTTACTGCTGTCACACCCTTCTGCAGTCAGCAGTACGACTTCGCCCTCAGACCTTGGGTAGCTGCTTTTAGTCTCATCGTTCTCCAATCGACCTGCCTGGCATGGTAGGACCTGCAGGAACATATGTTCCAGCGAATATAGCTCGGTTGGGTCATCACGATAGGCAAACCCGACCACCACGTCAAGGTAGCAGCTACGGTCGGGTATCAGGTGTGGTGTAAACGCTGTTTTTTTTTCGCAGCATTTAGCTTCGTTCTACTTTATAGCTGTTAAACATGGCTGCTGAGAAAAGGGGATATTCGTAAGTTACTTGCATTTGAAGCATTGCTCGTTTATTTTGGTGTAAGCATTGCCTGAATTAGGAGGTGACTAACCAGTCGACAGGGTTTGGAATCTTCATCAATTGAAGTGTTTGGAACTTGTGCTACATATGCTCAACCACTGTTTACTACGACTGGCAATCTTGTCTGATGTAGTAGTAGATAGAGTTAGCTAGGAGAAGGCAAATTATTGCGGTCACTTCATGAAGTCCTTATCGGTTGAACTAAATCATATTGACAGATGTAGGTTGCTTGTTTGTCGTCTGGTGGTCACATGATTCAAACTCGTTTGCAATGATGTAAGTGCCTATATCCTATCTTCCTTAGATACAATGTACCTAAATCCTATACTTTTTTCTTTGAATTTTTCTACAACTACCACTATTGATTTGGTTTTTAGCTCTAGTACCACGGGATTTGTCTTCATGGTTTTTTTCTGAGTGCTAGCGTGAGGTGACCTAAACATGTTCACCTATGTAGCATGCTCATACGTTGTCTATGACTAAATGATTTGCATATCTATGGTAGTGCAATCTGAGTAATTTAATATGTAGTATTACTGAATCTCTTGAAGTACGTATAACCACTTTTTTGCTATTTGGAAATTTCTTGATTCAAAGGTATTTCTTTTGGAATGCTAAAGCCAATAGATTTTGATAAAATGATTAGAGAGCATTTTGGCTGTCGTATGAACTGAAGGTTTTCTGTTCTATATCATGTATAGTCTTGAAAATTAGGACGAAGCATGTCGAGCGCCACCTGCAACTTCAGCTGATATCAGCTAAGGTTGACTAAAATTAATACTATTTCGACTTGGGATTATTGAAAAAACAATTATGGTCTATGTGAAGTCAAATTATTACTTTGTGAATACTTAAAATACTACGTAGACCGTTACGCTTATTTCGTTGTCTTAAGACATTAGAGTACTCTAGCAAAGTCCCATCTTTGCTTACTCGTTCGATTAACATCGTCAAAATGTTGCTTTGTATTTATTGTCCACTCTATCTGTTCACACTAGATCTGTAAGAAATCTCCGCAACAGTTTCCATAATGGAATTGTACTTCGTATTGTCATTAATTTTGTTTATGGAAGGCTTGATGTTATGGCGAAGTGTAATTATTTCAACGTCCTGTTCATATTCTATGCTCTTATGGCAAAATCGTACCGCTAACTACCTCTGTAAACATTTGTTTTCTTGCAATGTGGTTGCCAGAGTCCACCTTTACTACAAATAAGCAAGGCGAAGTTATCTTATAAGTTTAGCCCCAATCAGTGTTTCTTTGGGTTCCTACTCCACTGCTTGTTTAGTTTTCCAGGTTTCCCTTTGAATATATCCCATAAGTATTAGGATAGTGTCATTATTTTCCCGTCGCTTACTGATTCTACTGTATTGCTCATGTAGCTTAAATACCATTGCGTGAAGTAATGTCAATATCCAGGTTGCTTCTGGAATAAGTTACATGCATTAATTCCTTAGTTTTTTTCATCATGATAAGGAATTTCCAACTGGATATTCATTAATTTCTTCTAAATTATTCTGGAAAGGAATCTGACGATAGTCTAAATCGTACTCAACACATCCTGACACTTACCATCAGTCTGAGCTGTTGGAAACACTCGAATTGGCACTTGGTGCTAGAAATCTAGAGAATTAGCCTAAAATATGATATCAATAATGTGTTGAAAAGCACCCAACTGCGTCACAAGACAAGCCCTCACTTGGAACCCTCAGGGCAAAAGAAAAAGAGGAAGGCCAAGGAACACATTACGCCGAGAAATAGAGAAAAACATGAGAAAAATGAACAAAAATTAGACAGAATTGGAAAGGGAAGCCCAGGACAGAGTTGGTTGGAAAAAACTGGTGGGCGGCCTTTGCTCCATTGGAGGTAACAGGCGAAAGTAAGTAAGTAAGTAGTTCTTTTAGGAATAAAAGAAAGATGTATAAAAAATGTTAATATAAAAGTCATGCGTCAATCAATGAACTGAATGTGTTATGAAGTACTAAATCAAATATGACTGGATGCACATTGCGTCTGATCAGTATACACACACATACCTATCCTGTAAAGGATAAAAAACTGCTCTAATTATAGTGTAGTTCTGATCCTGCTAATTACTTCCACTTGGAGTTCTTCTTGGGTTACTGCCAATGCCACACCCGGATAAAGGAGGGCGGTTATGCATAGTGTCTGCAACACCACCCAATAGAAAACAACATTGCTAAAAAATGCTATCCAGGAAAAGTCGTTGAAACCATTTGAACTCTGCCCTGGTAGTTGAAAGGTTTTCATTTAGATGAGTTGTGGTGCCTCATGTTTAAAGTCGAGTTTCTACGGAAATCACGAAGCCGACACCTCTTCTGGCAACCGAAGCAACAATTAATAATAATGGTAAACTGGATGTTCACACAACGTGGTAGATCGGAAGAACCATTCACGTTGCTGTGGAAATAAAGGTATACAACCTGGTGGTATTCAGATCGCGTAGAACTCATTGGAGTCAAGCCAGACCAGAAAAGATTAGCTTCAGGTGAGCTGTTGTTGTAATCTAACCATGAATTAGAAAACGCCGCACACAAGTAGTTACATCGATGTTGTCCAGAGAAGTATGGGAAGCACCTACAGGATAGGATTCTCACGGACCCTGGGTCATCAAAGCATCTTTCGAGACAAAGGAGCAGTGGATTTCAATTATTGTCATTCAGTGTTATTAAATATCAACGTTCGCAACGATGATGATGAATATCAGTTTTGAGATAGCGGTTCATTTAACCTTGTGGAAATGTCCGCGAAACGACCTGACCATTCTGTTTAGAGACCTTAACGCCAAGGTCGGGATTGAAAACAGCGAATATGAAGATATGACGATACAACATGGACTGGGTAGATGGAACGAAAGTGGTGGGAGATTCGTAAACCTATATACTTTCAGAAAAACAGTTATAAGCGGCACCATTTACCCACACAAATCCATGCACAGAGCTACATCGGTTGTTTCGGACCACAGTTTCGAAAATCAAACCGATCACATATGTATCAGAAGGTCCATGACAGCCTTCAGAACAAAGAGAGGAGTTGATATAGCTTCAGTTCACCACCTGGTGGTCGCCAAAATGAAGTCGAAGCTAAAGAAGCACTGGAGAACTGAACAGACAATAACAAAAGCTTACTATAATCTCCCTTCCGATACGAGCAAGCTCGATGGATTCAAGATAATTCTCAGAAATAAGTTCGAAATCTTACATGACCTAGTGTAAGTGGTGGAATAAACAGTGAAGAACTACTGGAAAGGAATGACTTCATATGAGCTACTAGACCACATGAAGCACCTTCACAATTGATGAATCTATGTTGATACTCTGGTCAGGATTCGAGAAATGAAGAACACGAATTCAGCAATCGATAACAGCTGAAGAGGCACATGTCGAGTGTAGATAGGAAAACAAGCAAATGAAAGGGGTACCAGAGCTGACAACCCGAAATCCGTGGAAGATCTAGCAATGACACTATGGTGTGTCTGAGAAGATAGCTAACAGCATACAGAATTCTTATGGATTTAAAAGCAAGGTCATTCATAGTGGGAAAGCTCTCAGACTCGTTATAAGTGCTGACTAGTGTCAAACAAGGTCGCCTACTCTCACCTTTTCTCTTTCTCCCGGTGGGCAACTAGATTATGAAGACATAAACATATTAGTGGAAGCGCAGGATACAGTGGACAGCTCGGATACAGCTGGGAGATCTGGAGTTCGCAGACGATCTGGTTGGTTCTTCTATCACACACACACCAAAATGCGTCACAAGGCAAGCCCTGACTTGGAACCCTCAAGGTTAATGAACACAGTGAGCTGAGAGTTGGAGACAGACATGAAAATGATGAATAGCAACCGCGTAGAACTGGAGAGGAAGACAGAGTTCGTTGGAGAATGCTGATCGGTGGCCTATGCTCCATCAGGAGTAACAAGCGTAAGTAAGTTATATTTTTCTCACAACTTCTATACAAAAATTTATGTTCGCAGTTATCATAACATGAGTAATTCAAATTAAAATAATCATCATGAAAATAGTAGAAGGTTTTTTTATTTCATAATATATTAAATAACATAAAGGAAGTAAATAAATGAAAAGATTTATTTCCTCTATTTTCTTAATAACAACGAAAAAAGATAAATTAGAGAAGATTAGATTGATCAGAACGACAATAAAAAATATTGATAATAATTGTGACAATAGATTAGTGAATAAATTCAGATAACATAATCACGAACATATTGTTCATTGAAATTATTTCTAATTTATAAATATGCAAAGCGATAGGATAAATACATGTAAAGTGATAGATAGATAGATATAAATATATGTATATATTTACAGAATCTCAAGTAGATAAGTGTTAGTTAGTGTGATGAAATCTCACAATTCTTTTCATTCGTTGTATTACCGGTGATGGATTCCTCCATTGATTTATTTCCATTTAATTCTGGCACCACTTTCAATGATGGCGAATGACAATTGTTAGTTGTATTCAATAATTTGAACTTATCAAGAATAGATATGATTGCTTGTCTTTTTGTAAGATTACCGTTAATGATTGTGTCCGATTTATTATTGAAATGATCATTATTCTGTGAAAAAGAAAGAAGCAAGACACATAAAAGTAGTATACATTACTTTGTGTTTTGTCAATTTACTGGATGAATACAAGCGATTTCAATGAATCGAATGAATAAAAGATTTAATATTTGCATTTCGAAATCCCTACTTAATAAATTGTTAACTGATTTATATACACATGTCAGTGAAAAAACTGTAATTTCAATTAAAAAAAACAAACAACCAATTGAACAAGTGAACTTACTTGATTATCTGCATTGTTATTATTGGTTGCAATATCAATTTCTTCGTCTTTAATCGGTACAGGAGTATTTATATCTTCTGTGAAATTTATACTATTTATTTTTTGAATATAATTATTGACAATAGGTGAGCATTCTTTACAAAGGAATGCTTGTTTTATTAGATCAAAAGTTAAATCCAAAAATAATGGGTCACGTTTATAGGGGTCAACAGTTGAGGAATCGATTGGATAGTTTTCATGATTTTTCACTAAATAATTATTTAATTCTTTGATAATTGTTTGATAACAAGTAAAAATATTTCGATGCCTTTCTAATTCAAGGGAATTTTCTTCAAGTGCACAACGAAACATTTTTTTCACCTAGAAAAGAGAACAAAAATAACAGTCAAGATAACTAGAAAGATATAGGATTAGAATTTGAGGGAAGACAAAGAATGGATGCACCTGTGCCATTGCAAAGGATTCTGGGTCATGTCAATCAAAGTCTCTAACCATCGGTTACTATTGTCTCGTGGACACCAAACAGGTGCCGTGTTTTGGTCTATCCGCTGACTAACTTTCTTCCAGCTTAGTCCCACAAAGCGAAACATAGCTCTTTGAGGTAGTCGATGGTTGGGCATTCGTAATACATGTCCCAACCTCCTCAAATGAGGAAGTTTCAATGTTCCATCTATAAATCTTCCATCCTCACCTAATACCTTCATCCTAACAACAGCATTGCTAACTCGATTGTCCCAGGATAAACGAGCAACGCTTCGAAGACTTCTACGATCGAATACTAATAACCTACGAATATCCTCAACATCTAACTGGCCGTGTTTAGCATTTAAATAGTAGGGTGGAGCGAACTGCTGAACAGTAAACTCATCATTTTGTTGGTAGACCTACACCTACACCATAAATGATGCAAGTTGGCAAAAGCCAATCGAGCTTTCTGTATCCGTGCTGAGATTTCTTCAGTCACCAGGCCATCAGCACTGATGAGACTGCCGAGATACGTGAAGCGGTCGACACGCTCAACTACTTCACTCCCTATCACTAGTTCAGGTGCTGATGCAACCCAATCCTGAAGCAACCATTTGCGTTTTGAGGGGTGAAACCGTATCCCTTACATGCTTGCATTGTTGCTTAAGGTGATCAGGAGACTCTGCATTTTGTCGGCGTCTTCACTAAGAACTATGTTATCGGCATATTCTGGGTCAATAAGAGAATCTCCTGGTAGAAGGTCCACTTCTGAAAAGTCAGACGAAGATAATGTTATATCTAGAAGCAGGTCTATGACAAAGTTTAACAAGAATGGAGAAAGTGGATAGCCCTGGCGAACACCACTTGAGGTAAAGAATTCCGGTGACAGTTCGCCATAAGCTCTTAATCGACCAGTGGTGTTCGAGTAGAGACCTGTATAAGGTTAGTGTACTTTCCTGGTACTCCTTACAATAACAGACAATGCCACAGAACCTTACGATTGACAGAGTCAAACGCTGCCTCAAGGTCGAGAAATACAACTATTGTGGGACGTCTTAGAGTGACTATCTGTCCCAGTAACTGACGAAGTGTGAGTATGTGGCCTACACCGCCACATCCAGCTCTGAAACCAGACTGGTTTTTACGAGCACTAGTTAGGCGTCGAAGTATTATTGAAGCCAATATCTTAGACGCAATATTAGTTAAAGTGACTGCCACAAGAGGAATTTTGTCGTTCTTTGTAGACTGGGGTAATCAGTGATTGATACCAGTCAGATTTGATTACGTTCAGTTCCCAGGTTCTACCTAAAATCTCAGTCATTCTCACTGCTGAGACTGGACAACCATCCTGCGAAATCTCAAGAGTTAGCCTATCAGGGCCTTCTGCACTCCTTTGTATTATATTTCCTAGAGCTCGTACTAGAGCATGATCCGAATCCACAATTTGATTGTAAGCGATTGGTTCTCGTGTACTGTTACGAGTATGAGGGTCGATGTCACTTAACGGATGTCCAAACCGTAGAAAAAGGTGTTTCTTGAGGAATCTGAAAAGGAATTTGCATTAGAGTTGGTTTTAAAGACCTGAGTGCGTGACCGCAGAGCCCAAGGGACAACCGTATGAGGCCGGTCACGTATGGCCTTTTTATGAGGAGTTTGTATAGTTTTATTGAACATTATGGAACGACTCAAATGAGCTATTCCAATCAGATTATTATTTTGACATCATTCAAATATATATAGACCAACTAATTATATAAAATTATTGAAACAATTAATCTTAAACAATCATGGCATAGAATGAGATTAAATTACTTTTGAGTATAGAATATTTTCATGTGTTAGAAAAAATAATTATGAATTCGATGAAAAATCATTAAACCGATGACTATGCAATGGATATAAAAGTCAACTGAAATAATTAATTGCAAAATAATTTATCGTAATTTCGTCGGTATGAGATAATATTTAGAATAAATTATATTTTATTTGATAAAATTTCAAGTGAGTTCTATAGAAAGATTAACTGACTTGTAGTACTTCATTTTCTAAATGAGCTTTTTCTTCTAAAGCATCATGAAAATCTTGTCTGGAAGCGAATAATTCTCGAGTTAATATTTCAGCTTCATCTTCTAACTGAAATGTACAGAAACAAAATGACATAGATTATCATCATCTATTTAAAAAAATATTAAATTTATACTTTGTGAAAAAAATGAAGTATTAAAATTTCTCAGTTGATCAGTCGCATTTGACATACATGCATCCTGTGTGGATTGGCCTCGTTACAACCTTAAGGTTACAAGCATTATAACTAGAAATGGAAAGTGGTTAGTCATGGATTACAGGACGCAGTTTTAACTATCAATGGGAAGATTTAAACCACACATGAATCAACGCATCATCTCATTGCACATGTCACTGGTTGTCTCGACTCAGTAGCTAAGAGTATGACGCTATTGCACTTGAAGAGGAAGGTACTGCAGATGCATCCAGCTAACGAGTCCCAAATAAGACAAAATACATATCCTGGATTTTATTATTAGTCACAATTCATCTGTGTTTACAATGAAGGAATAGTTTGATAATTAAAAAAAATCAACTTTTAAACATGGCAGATTTTAGTGTAGTTTGAAGAGACAACAGCTGAAAGCACAGAAATGGTGTTTAGTTCACAAAGGTAAGAGTGCACGATAAGCATAAACAAATCTATTATTATTGTTATTCAACCCAAGAAGTTATTTAAAATACTGTAGAATTGATAGAATACAATGAAAATTTATAAACAAACATAGATTTGTATAAACCTCACACATATTGTCATTCGCTACAGTGAACTAAATTTCCATAAATCGTCTATCTAGCTGTCGATTTACCTAAACATGATGTTAAATTTCAAGTATATAATACGTTATTATGAAGTACTACATTCCCATGAAAAAAATGTAATAAGGAAATTCAAAATTTAGAAGAGGCTTTATACATGAATTCATGATTAGGACAATGAATAGTATAATGCTGATGAAATTGCTCACAATTAAGTAAATAGTTATTGATTAGTTCACTACCGATCAAACAGCAAATATTTGTGAAAATGAGACATTACGACATTTCTATATATTCTCATGATACATCATTTGATGGATAGTCTAAAATGTCATCATGATAAAAATCTGAATACAAGAATATCCAACTAACATTTACACTTGGAAGAGTGATCATAATCCCCAAAAAGCAGATGCATGTAGATAGCCAGCATTTTCCAACAAATTCATTAGTCCCTTCTACGTGAAGCCAGAGATAAACAGGATCGATCTTCGCAGAGAAACAACCAACGTTTAGCTTTGTGAATACAACCAGGACTAGATAGTAGTGTTGTTACAGTACTACATAGACACCAGTGAAGCGGTTTGTGCATATACGTAATGAAACATGCCCATTTGATTGCCAAGACAACACATATAAGCGAACAATATTGTTTATAGTTAGACTGTCACCAGGTCTCACTCTAATACTAAGACGGCAAACATGATGAATAAACCATAGAAAGAGAGAAATCCCTTAAAGTTTGTGGAGATGATTTTCCCCTTACATAAGCGACCCTAGTGCACCCTGTCCTTCATCTGGGCAGTATCTTTCGTGGTTATCCTAAATGTGAGGGAATTACTAGATATATACACAGATGACTTCACCTGTGTTAACACATACATACTGAAGTGGTGTGATTATCCAGTACTGGCTGATGGTTTTTTCCTATGCAAGGCTGAATAGGGCCGATGACAACCACAAAGTAAAAGCAGTACCGATGCCTGTTTCAATATAATCGCTTACTTCGTGTTTGTGATAGCCTCAATAATTTTTCAGGAGTTAATGTACGGCATCATCACAAATCTATTTATAAACTTCTGACTTTCCTACAGTGCAAATATTGCAATAAATTTTCCTGTTTTAGATTTGTTTTGATTGACTGATTACTTATTCTAATTACACGTGATCAATTACTTTCTACAAAAGCCACCATAGAAATTTTGGGACCACTGTGGAATGCAAGAATAACAACAACGATTGTTGATATATTTTCCTGCTCAGCTTTCATGGAGAATCAAGAAAAGATTGAGAATGCAATGAATGCATCAATTGTATTATGAGAAAATATGTCATAGGAGCAAAAGTGATAAAAAGAAACATTTGTGAATCATTATTATGATCTAATTTTTTGCAAATCTGTCTCATAAATGGACATAAAAAAAAGGATCTATTGTAATACTGAAGATTTTATGCTAAGAGTTTCTACTGTAATCAAACATATAATGTTATTATGAGTGGGGAAACTGTAATTCTTCATTTTTTGACTCGATAGCATATAATACAGTTTTACCACAAGGATCAGGTACTAGAAACTATGGTGTATCGTTTGTTTCTTCGTCATCAATTCAATCACTATTTGAAGAACAAACGCATACACACATTAAAACACTCAACCAAAAAAGCAGATAGCTGTACAATATAACTGACAGAACACAAACTAATCCTCGAGAATAATAAACAAATAATGTACTAGAAGTCGATTCCACAGGAGAAAGGATCTGATTTTTAATATTACACAATATATATATATTTAAATAATTTACAAGTTGAAAATTACCTACATGATAAAGAGAAGTATTGTATAATTATTGTTATATTAATTACATTAATAGATTAAACATGAGGATTTCATTCACTAACTAGCCTTCTACGATCGAATATCTCTTTTCTCCACTTCATAAGAATCTGAGTTGAATGAAAAGGTAATAAGAAATAGTTGTATACGATAAGAAAAAAACTTTTAATAATTAGTCTGTGAACTGTTGGTGGATAGTAAACTTATTCACATATAAAATTTCTCAAGAACTTTACACGATGTAAACACAACCCTTAATATAAATAATCAACTGTAAATCTAGAAAAACTGAGTAGAATTAGTCATAGGATATAAACAACAAATAAATTACCCGATCAACTTGTTTATGCATTGATGTTTTACTTGATAAAAGACCAGTAGCTAGAGATTCATTTTCATGTTCTAATCGAGCAACTTCTCGTCGTAATGATGCCAATTGACATTCCATAACATGTAGAGGTGATTCAATCATTTTTTCTTGAGCTCTCTTTGTTATCCATTCTTTGGCATATTTTTTTAATTTTGGAGAAGTAACCTTTCAATAAATGTAAGAGAATAAATTGAGTGTAAAATTTTATCGAAGTTTTGTAACTGTACACAATTGAATGACAAGTAAAATCTGGTTATCAGAAACGCAACATTTTCAGCAAATACGGTAATTTTATCATGAAATTAAGTAGTATGTGGTATATCCAGAGCAGATACTGTGTGAATAATCGTTACTGAATGATAGTAAGAAGTATAAATTAATCAAGAAAAAGGGACTGAATAAGAAGAGAATAAGAACAGAGAACTCAAACGGTATAAGTTTCTTTTTAGAAAGAATTTCTAGTCATTATTAAGGATACATTGACTTGAATAACTGCATATATTCTGTTATTCAGAATATTCTGTTATTGTTTTAGATAATTAACACGAGAAAGGTTTTTGTTCCTTACAAACCTAGAAGTCATGATAAATATCCTTAACATGAAAATACTGCTCAGAATAGCTTTCTGTAAATGTAAAGTAACAAAATACTAGCTACCTTGGAGGTGATATACTTAAATAATTAAAAGCCAAAGGAGTGTGTTACCAGTATCTTAAACACCGGAGGTACCTTGGTTATCTCGACATGATAGAACTTGATGCGGACGGTGCTGAGCTTGAGTTACCAAGGGAAACATCAACTCTAGGATGTACACACATATCCAGCTGGCGCGTCCCAAATAAAACGAAACAAGCGTCCTGGTTTATACTGCTAACCACAATCTATTTGTGCTATATTGAACCTATGGTATACACAGTAGACTAACTGAATTGTTAATTTCGAATTACTATCCTATTAATCCTAGACAAACAATATGTGGAAATAATTATGTAGTCTGTACAACCTTCATTCCAAGTCTCTAATTATATCGATAAAATTTGAGTTAATTACGTATTAGTATAAATTACTTGCCTGAATATGTCTTATTTAGATTATATGACCACGTCAGTTGATAGGAATAATCATGATTGACTGAACTACAACGGACTACTATTGATGAAACTGCAATCACTTTTAAAAGTTCACGATTTTGTGATATATCAATAATCATTTGGGAAATATGTACTAGAAGAAAACATTAATGTAAACTTTACCATCAGAACAATAAACGATGACCGCAAAATAACACATACAAAGCAAGAAACTATGAACATTTCTACAATTAATGTTCAGTGATTAGATTACGAAATTGGCACCATTCAAACTCTTGAAATCAGAATTAGATAGGGAGCTATTTACAGAGTATAATATATGTTTGTATTGATTGAAATGATCTTCATGTTGGAGAAACATGTATACGCGTTGGCAAACACGGTGATACAGTGTAAATAGTTGATTCAATTGGAGAATACGGACAACATATATGAAAACAATGTGCAGATGAAGTTAAGGAAAGTTAGTATATTATGAGTATGATTTATGATGAGCTAGTCATCTTTTCAGAAGAACAAGTATTACGACATGGATTGTACAAATTTTGATTTTTAAATAAAAAATTAAGAATACCGACTACATTTTCTCAGCTCAAATAAACGAGGAACATTTCAAACAAAAGATTAGTGATTTTATGAGAATATTTTTATAAAATTAGAGAAAATAGAAATGTGAAAATTTTTTAAAGACGAATTTATCAAAGAAATTTACATCGAAAGTAGTTCAGACAAATATGAAATGTTGATAAAATAATTCAATAGAATTGGACATTAGAATTATACGCCAATTAGCTGAGTAATCATAGAATTTAGATAAAAATAAATATGACTAAAATGATATAGACAAAATTTAACAATTAATGTCATCAATATTATTATCTGAAAGGAATCGGCTACCGGAGTAGACTAGTTCGCGAAGTAAAGTGTCAAAAACTACCCCTAAAGTTAATTTTCAATCAGTATGGGATATAATTAATACAACTAGATATTAAGTACACAGAAATCATTGGAAGAATTCGGTGCCCAAGTTTGATACTCATAGAAACACTAAGAAGACAAGGTATGAGGTTGTAACTGTGATACTACTCATGAGTAGCCAGTATTTTTTCTGTAATTTTAATTTTCCAATTCACTAATTAACCGTAAAATGCCCTGTTAGTGGCTCATACACTGATTATTTGTTCGGATCATTTTTATGCATGTAAAATGCATTATTCTACTGAATCTAAATAGATTTATTTGATAATTTAGAATTACAGTAACAAGATGCATATATTATCATGTTGAATTGCTTCACCTGATGGCAAAATTCCGTTTCCTAGTTTTGAAGAAAGAAGATTTAGTATTTCTTGTGAGGAATGATAGAAACAAAGAGAACGGAAAAAATAGATAAAGAAAAGGGAACAGATTAAGCTAAACTGTTTCAACTTTTGAACACTTTTATCACATAAAAATATAGAAAAACATGTAGTTGATTGAGGCGATCTCTTTTCAACCAAATTTTTTTTCTATAAAGCTGTATAATCATATTCTGTGAGGAAATGTGCACAATGAGAAAAATACGAACACGTAATACAAAAACTAGAATACTAAGTTATATAGTTCTAGGTAATAACAATAACATGTTATGTTACTTCTATGATATACATTGTGGATAAATGAATTTAAAAACGTTTCATTAATAAATTAACAACAAAACTACTCAACGTCATTTGAGGGGAATAAATCACAGGATGATATGATTGGTATTGATTTGCGTATTTAAAAAAAGCATCATATACAGAGTAGATAAAACTTCATAAATTCGAATTGAAAATATACACTAATTTAAAAATATTTGACCCGAACTATGGATCAATGTAATTACATAACAAATCGATATGGATAATGACACTGTCAATAAATGACCAGTCAAAAAATTATTCACGAATCACTTAAAGCGTTTAAGATATTAAATATGGAAACTTTGTATCAAGGAAAGAACTAGGCAATGAAAACGATAAATTATCATAGAGCCTAAGTATTATTTGCAATTATAATGACTTACTATGTCAGAATTGAAATCATTTACTAGTTAATCTACAAAACATACTCGGTTTACTAAGTAACTGGGAATAATAGCATGTTACAGTAGATAATAATTTGCTTATACATAATATTAGAAGTAGACAATTTTCTCTAACCAACAAACAAAACAGTTTTTGATAGTGTTGTTGAAATATCACCGAATCAAAAACTTTGAACAGTCAGAATTCCAATGAATAGTACTAACTAAATATGTATATTTATGAATAATCGGTATGTTAGACAGTAACTGAATGACATATATCGGAAATAAATCGGTTGGAAAGTGAGTGGAAACAATACATGTTGTTTCCTCCGAAAACAAAGTCAGTCAGTCAGCTACAACGTAGAACTTTGTACGTACGTACATCAGTTGAAGTTGCCATACCACATACGCACACTGAGATCAAATCCCAAAAGCAGTGAATTATGAAAGAAGACTTGATAACTAGACGTAAAATGTAACAGTAACATACTATTTATTGTATGATCGCTACTATTAACCTTATTTCATTTTTTCAGTATATAATGTGCTACTTTGTTGTGGAATGACTGAACGACCAATACTATATTTAGGCACAAAGAACTTTGCAAAAATGAATAGACGAAATTGTATAACTTCATCAATTGAGGTAGTCGGAACAGTCAGTCAGTCAGATGCAACGTAGAACTTTGTACAAAAGTACATCAGTTCATGTTGCCAAACCACATCAGCACAGAGAAGTAATCGTCAATTCAAATCCAATAGTGGAAGAGGTAGTAAGGGAATTAGAAGTAATCGGAGAGGTTAGGATTAGAAGATACTATTCAAGAAGTATGATTCAGTGAGAAAAGTTTAGAGAGTCGAAACTAGAAAGGTTGAAGAATCCAGAAGATTAGGATTTGAGAGAACACAAAGAATAAATGCACCTGCGCCATTGCGAACGATTTTGAGCCATGTCATTCAAGGTCTCTAACCATCGATTATTATCATCTCGCGGACCCCAACCAGGTAGTCGACAATTACCGACATGGCTCAGTCCACTAGTCGGAACATGTGTTACGCATTCTCAGTAACAGTCAAGATCAATGGGTGATGTTGGCTGGTGTAGGAATAAAGCGGAAGGAAGTAAAGGGTGATTAGACCATAACATATTAGTTCATGAAGTCACTGACTTTAGTCTGATTCATATTTTTAGATATGCACTATCTGGTAGGGATCTGTGTAGAAACTATGACTAGTGGTTGAAAACGTTGGATAACATGGGTCAGAATCGGTCACAATCGGGTCAATGACTGGTATATATACACCAAAATATCTATTATCTAATACAGTTGTTAATGTTATCAATTTCTTTATACGTATTCAAAAAACATTTATCCAGTTAAATGAAAGATTTTCTCCTCACACATTAAATCTGTTACATTATTAGACAAGATGCTTTTTGTCAAACTCACTTTAGCCGACAATGCAACACTAAGGAGTTCTTGATTAGCATCATGGGCTAAATATTTTTTTGGCATTGTAACGCGTAAATACTTCAGAACACCTTCAAAGTCCAAACCGAGTAAATCACGTCTAGCCAGTTGTAAAAGTGCTAAAGATACTTTGAATATGAATATTAAACCCTGTAATAAACATAAATGAAAAAAAGTTTTTGTTTTAAAAAGTAACAATATTATAAAAGCAGATAATATTGACTAATGCAGAACAAAGATATATTTAAATGAGAAGTTGATTTTAATAGGAAAATACTGTAACTATCAATTCATTCATATTAATGACAAAATTATTAGATTAGTGAGGAACATGAAAAGGAAGGTAGATTGGTGTTGGTCTTAACGACCTGGGAACGTGACCGCAGAGCCCATGGGACAAATGCTTGAGGCCGGTCATGCATGGCCTTTGATGAGAAGTTTTTAAAGTGTTAGCTCCATTCTTGCTGAAAAGGTCTTACCGCCGGAGACGGAAATCCCTGAGGTAAGGCGAGGTGTAACATTTTTAAGATCGACCATTTCTAATTACTTTCTTCCTTGTGAGAAGGCAGCATCGTCGCAGATGATGGTTGTCCGAGGGAAACACCTTACTGCTGTCACACCTCTCTACTAAAATCAGCAGTAGGACTTCGCTCTCAGACCTTGAGCAGCTGCTTGTAGTTTTATCGTTTTCCAATCGACCTGCCTGACATGGCAGAACCTTCAGGAATATATATTGCAGCCAATAAAGCTCGATTCGGTCATCACGATAGGCAAGCCCAACCACCGCGTCAAGGTAGCAGCTACGGTCGTAGACAAAAGTATTATGATTTAATGGAATTCAGTCGTTTTTTGGAATTATTCAAACTATAAAATGTTTCATGCCTTATACCGAAATTCGTTTCAAACAGTGATAATCATCATATTGATCGACAATATGTCAAATCTTTACATTAATGTGTTAGTCAAAATCAACCATAGATAACCAGTGAAAATGTACAGATTTATTGCGAAATCTAATTGTAATAAAAAATAATTTTCTTTCAAAAAAAATCTTTTCGTACTTCTCATAATATGCTTTTGTCCTAGTCACTAACTGCTTTTTTAATCTATGATCGAAATTAACTTTCTAATGTCTAACGGTATGCTGCACCAAAACACATTTTACTTGGATGTGATAAAAATAAATGTAGAACTTTAGCATTGTTTCTCTTCAATAATTAAATTATTAAATGGTGTTTATGCAATTTGAAAAAAAAAAGAAACGTGACGACACTCAACAAAAACAACAACATACTTCAGTTAGAAATAGATCAACAATATGAAAGACAACATTTAATGGAAATTTCGCTGTGAACAATGTTAAAAACCATTGACTAGCGAACATGTGAGTTTCTAAGCCAAGATCATTAAAATGTTTTGCAACATCTGGCAATTGATCCTAATTGGAAAAGTAAGAAAGAAAGGCAAAAAAGAAAAGTGAAGTAGTGTGCAACATAAAAAAAAACAAAACAAATCAAAGCTACTAGAACTTATGGAATACACATAAATTGATAATATAATAATAATAATCATGGTGTATGATGATGCATAATTTGTAAATGACTTCAAATCTAATCACCATGTTCACGTTGATCTAAAACTATATCACCAGCCTGTAGTTCCTTGGAAAGTAGTAAGTAATAAAGATTTACAGTTGGTTATAATTAATTAGCAGTGACTGTGAGACAGTGGATTTCTGAAGATGGTAGTATTACGTCAAACTGTTGCATGAATAATGCTAATACAAGGAGAATAGAAAGTTGTCAATATACGATCGTATCATGATTACCACAACAATTTTTTATCTCGACAAAATCTTGAATCAAAGAATTATTATTGAACGCATAACTAAAAAAAAGGTTTTTTAATGTGAAGCAAGTTTATTTACTGAGTACAATTGCTTCATGTACTCAGTTTCGAGAGATCCACCAGTTTATGTAGAAAAGCAAGAGGGACTATTAGATTGGCAAAACTATGGTAGACGTACAGTGAGGTTCAAGTTTTGGATCTATATACTTAGAAGTCTATTGACTTAAACACAAAGTTTATTACTTTTCAATAATATGAATTAGAGAACAGAATACGAAATTTCATGAGGATAACCATAATTTACTCAAATAACGAGCAAACCAAAGTTAGACAACTATTGCAAACATGTTAGCGCCGGATAGCTATTTCGTGCTAGTATCAGACCCTTCAGCAATACGTATCTACGAAACAGTACGCGTGAATCTAACCAAGGACTTGCAATCTCACAAGCGAACGCAAAACAAAATGGCCGCCTAGTACTTCTCAGCTTACAATAGTTGTCTAACTTTGATCGGTTCATGATTTCAAACTCAACAACCTCCAAAATAACAATCGTATTTTACCTGAATTATACGATCCAATTGATACAATCGCAGGTGTAATCCATCAAAGTCATTTAGGAAAAATTCTCTAACTCCATAATTATTATTCACTTGTACTAATAATGTGAATGCTTGTTCTACTGGCATCTGTAATAAAACGAAAAAAAATATTCCCAGAAACATTGATCATGAATAATTATTCAATGAGACAGAACAAAAATGAATGAGTTCAATTTATTTGAGTATCATCCCTATTCAATGAAATCACTTATAAAAGTTGGGTACAAATATACACATCAACACAACTGAAATGTTGATAGCACTTTAAAATTATTATTATTATTATTGCTATTATGATGATAATTTAATGTAATAAAAGCTTAGATAATTCTTTTAGCTTAAGCACGTGATTTTATAAAATGAGATACTGAAAAAATAAACAAAATTTTACACACGATATAAAATAAAACCAAAGCGTCACGCTAATGAAATATATTTATTGCTAATAAAAGGGTGTTTAGAGAATGTTCGATTGATGCATCTATATTTACTGATCGACTGTAATCATACAGCAATACGTTATGTTCAAATGACCATCAAAATAAAATGCCAATGGAATATGTATTGCACGGCAAAACCAGAAGCCTAGAAGAGATTTCCTCTTAGTAAAAACTACATGTTTATATATAAAGTACTAACAAAAAAACGTGTGGTTTTGTAGGTTACTCATTCTTTAATAAATTAAAGAGTAATTATCACACTCAATGATTGCTCTGTCATACTACATAGTTTGCTGAATTCGAACATCTATTGTCAGTCGATGTGCTTGGTTTTAAGCAAGACTATTTGTGACTCTTAGTGATACTATTTGGTTGACCAATCAGAAGTAGATAGAATAAGGTTAACATTTGAGAATGATTTGTTGAAGGCTGGTACTGAAAGTGCCTTGATAATAACATCGAATATCTAGATCATGAATCTATTCTAATGTAAGTAAGCTTCAGTGATATAATACAAGGTCGCATTTAAACTCCCAGGTACGGTAGAAAGTGAACAGAGTACTCTTTAATGTTCCATAGGTATGATGGATGTTAATTCATTAGAGTGAATTAGGATGTGAAGGATCGGTTGAAAGCTAAACATATACGTTTATTTAAGTATGATAATTTTAAAGAAATTGTAAACTCCATTTTATAATTAGGCAAGAATAACTTACATGAAGTAATAACACAGCGGCGAAAAATGTCAACCCCTGACAATAACCAACTTCTTCATCGTATAGAGCGTAAGCACGACTAACAAGAAAAAGACTTTCCTGTCCAATTTTATCACGAAAGAAACTATGAGCTGGAAATGTACGTGCTAAATCACGACGTATAACTTCATCATGTTTACAAGGCTACAATGAAAACATAATATGCATTTAGAAAAGACGATTATATATAATGTGAATGTATAGACAAGTAATTATTCAAAAGATTTTTTGTACCAAAATAATGTATATACTACATTCCTTGTTGTATTGTTTCACCAACAAAACTTGATAGCCAACTTATATATCTAGTCATACTTACTAATACGGTTGGAGATATTATTCATTTGCATAAACCTAAACGATGTACTGGTTGCAGATCGAATGGTTAAAACTCAAAGTCACGGTATAAATTAGTAATCAGAAAATTACATCAAATTTTTATCATTTGAAATTAAGTTTGATTACGAAAGTTTAAAAGGCACACACAAAAACAAATATGATGAGATAGGTCTGAAAATACCTTACTGTGAAAACATCAACTCATTTGCAAAGTTTGAGTTTACATACATATCCTTGCCAATTTCTGAATGCTAGTGATGCATACCACTATTCCGTGTTTATTCAAACTAAATAAGATAGAATAAGGTTAGATGATGAGACCAGCTGTTTAAACACCGAGTGATCTAACTATTAAGTGATTGCTACACTTGCTGATATATTTTTGAGATAAGAACAACGTATCGAAAATATAAACCAGTTTGATAAACACATGACAGATCAAAACGCAGTAAGAAACATATCCACGGTTATATGACAGATATGGACAGAAAAATATAAATTCATACACATAATTATACAACGTGAATGCGATTATTTTAACAATAAACTGTCGGCGAATACGACACAGAATAACCGAGAGGATAGAAATATACACCAATATCATAAATGGATATAATTTGATTTGAATTATTCCGTTGTTCATAGTTTGGCTGAGACAAACGGTACTGCGTTCGAGTCCCAGCGAGAACACGAATCTTAGGGTGCATATATATATATATATATATATATATATATATATATTGAGAGAGAGTTGATTAGTAAATTTATTGACTCTGAAAGGTAAATAGATAGTACTAATTTCAGTCATTTAAAAGGCTGATCAGATAGAATAGATACAAAGCAGGAAAGTTTCATTTGCAGATTCTCTATCACTTTCAGTTGGATGCAGTCAACATATGTATACAACTACAAGTGCGCGAAATAATAATAATAATTTACTCAGTATTGAGTGATAAGGATATAAAACGTGTACGTAAACACCAGTTAGATCAGTTTTAGTGCTATGGTCATTTTCAGGGTATCCTAACAAAAACTAAGTGTACAACATAGTGGAAAATTTCGAATAATAAAGATCTGTAACAAACAAATGCAGTATCAGTCATATGCAAAGTAGAATGAATGTACGAATGAAGTGTGTCCAAGGATTGAATACAATAAACTGAATCAAGAAAATAAGATTATTTGTGATAATGTGTAATCCTCATTTTAGAGGAAGACTCTACCTCATTTCTAAAACCAAGCTTATTTCTATGCATAATAAGAATATTACATTACAGTTCACGATTCAGATTTCACTCTGTGACATAAACGGAATAGGACAACATGGTGGTGATGAGACCGAATTAAATAATAAACAAAATATAGATTTAGGGTGTAAAGTGAAGCTTCAAACTATTAATGACTTAAGCGTTATTGATGTGAATCACAACATAATACACAGCGTTCAAGATCAGGTTACTGTTCATAAAAAGTTAACATGAAAAGAAAGTTGAGAGTAGATGCGTAGTATTTCGTGAGTACGCATAGTTGAGTGACGAACAACATTGTAGAAACGATTACTATCAAAGCAATCGTCGAGGTTATGTACGATAAATAGTGGGTTAAGAACAACACATGTAACTCATTCATTTGGTTGTTTTTTAGCTAAAGCAGTTGTCTATATGCTAACTGCCTGCCTCATAGCGGGAAATTAATGGTTGTTGGACAGTTTTTGTTCATGTTATTTGTATGTGATTATTGTCGGAGTCCATGTGTGAGCGATAATTCGTATCGGTTAATACAAATAGTACAGCTAATGAAACCATACTGATGTTTAGAAACCCATGGAGCATGGTTTGATTTTGGAGAATATAGGTTTTTTACGCTTTATCTAATAAACCACTATCTGAACACTAGGCTCAACACTAAACAGATTAAAATATTCTTTTGCCGAAGGAGAAAAATCTCAATAGAAAAATACAAAGAAACATTTTTCTAGAGTTGCTTACTTTGGTAATGAGAATTCGATAAGCATCCATTAATCCACTTTCGTCAGCAGGACATCCGGATAATAATTGCCAAACTTCAGCTCTTAAAGCATCTGGAATACCACGACTAACTAGTTTTTTAATTCGTTGACAAAATGCAGAACCTAAATGAGAAATATGTGGACCAGAACAACCACTATGTAATAATTCTATTCTCAAAGAACTTGTAGATAAACCGAGACCATTAGTTTGGTCATGTTTGACTTTATTATGCCATTCAGTAACTAAATGACCCCATTCAAGAAGTAGCTGGTCATCTGTAACCTCTCTCGATACAATTCCATTACCGCTCATCAACGGTTCATTGTCACTATCTGAAATAGAATTTAGTTTGTAAGAGGAAATTAATTTCGTTTTGTAGGTTTCATAAAACATTTCGTAGTCTTTATTAATAGGTTAATAAACGGAAAAAATCAACTTGGTAATTTAACTTGAGAACTAAAGAGAAGTACTTATTGGCCAGCACATCCGAGAAATAGTGAATAGAAATGAATACATCAGTATTGATACTGGATCCAGAGTTCTTCATTCTAATGAATTCCAACAGTTAGTTTTTATATTAGGTTGAAGGTAACCGATGTAAAACTGTGAATCTTGTATCACTCGATCGATGAAACTCAACCGGTACAAATATATTAGTCTTAAATGAGGTGAATTACAGCATGGATACTTTAGCAGTTGATGTCTCTGAGTCACCAGTTTTCTCGATAATAAATGCACATTGTTTTTACGAATGCTGGCCATGGTGAAACTTAGGTTCAGCGTTTCGATTAAATTCTGTTAACTACTTAGCACTGAAAAACAGTACACAGGTATCGCATTACCGAGCCCGAGTTTTCATATTCAAACATTATCAATAGAATTCTATCAAAACCGAAGATTCAGAAAACATGATACTTCTTACTACTGAGATGTTATTCAGTGTATTTATTCGAGTATACAACATTCCCTTTACAAGATGGTATGAAAAGCAATATAGATAATATAAGTTGCATGATTATCAAAATTAAAAATAAACAGAACGCATTTTAGTTTGTAACTTTCCAAACCATTTATAAAGAAAGCAATCAATCACATTAATTCTTACACAGGAACAGGTAGGAATTCATGAAAAAAAACGATGCTACTCAACAATCTTCCAATGTAATCATTTCTTTCATACCAATAATTGTAATGCCTACGGATGTCAGTTCTAAAATGTACAACCGCTACTACTGATCTAATTAGCACATCCCGATAAGATTCAATGAGATTTAAACTACAAACACGGATCAATAATCAAGGTATTATTCCCAGCATTGAATAGATAAAGCAACCTGTTTCCCAGTGTAGAAAATATTTTAAGAAAGAAAAAATAAACTATGTAAATATCACAGTGCGATGTACTTTTTTTCATTGTACAATATAATTTAATTTCAAGGTAAAACTGAAAAATTTTTTATTGGCATTAATGATCAGAAATATGCATGTGAACAAGATGCTGAATTGAAAGTTTTAGAGAAATGCACCAAATAATACAAATAAACTTTCTGAATTGTATGATGGCCATTCAAGTGAGTAGGGAAGAAATGAATAAATGATTTAAAGTAGTTTGGGAGAATAGTCAAGTTACTTAGACTATAGATCACTTTAAATATCAACTGAAAGCAATATCATTAAATGTCGTTAGGAAAATCAAGCATCTTGATTTATACAAAAGTTAGCTTAGTAATGTTCGTTTTTTTTGTCATTGAAACTGATTGAACGTTTATAATCAACGGAAGGCTAACAACAAGATGTTTCAGTAGTCTCTTTTACTAAATTTAAAAAAAAAAAGACTTAGTATGGGTAAACAAGTTTGAATGGATGTGATAAGTAAAGCATTATCCGATGAAATCAGATTGAGCTGTATCCATTACAGAAATAAGGGGAGATGTTATATGAAACTTATTTGACGAACGTTTCGGTAAACTTTAGATTATATTGAACTTCCAAAAAAAAATTAAGAATTGAACTACAATAAAAACTGTGATATTTTCAATGACTCAAGGTCAAGTAACAATACCGTCTTGTTTAATTCAGATGTTAACGCAATCTAATTTTAATTCATTGCGTGGTGCCCTGTCTTAAATTAACTGTTCTCCAGTCTTATTTACATAAAGAAAAAGGTTATAACTGGCCAGGAAACTTAAGTTACTTAAGTATGGTAAAATTTTAGGCAGTATACTGAATCTCTAAAGCCATGGATGAAAACCGAGACTTATCAAATAACGAATCTTATCAAGTTCTCAAATGATGACATATCTAAGTCTTATGTATACGTTGGCGACGAGATATAAGCAAAACAAACTAAGGTGCCGATACAAGCCGATCTTGAAGCAAAATTTTGCATTTCGAAAAAGACAATCGCATCCCGAATATGCTTGCATTGTTGTTTAGGGTAGTCAGAAGACCCTGCATTTTGTCAGCGTCTCCACCAAACAGAACTACATCATAAGCATACTCTAAGTCAGCAAGCGTTTTTCCTGGTAGAAGGTCCAACCCTGAAAAGTTAGACGAAGATAAAGTTAACTCTAAAAGCATGTCTATGACAAAGTCAAAGAGGAATGGGGAGAGTGGACAACGCTGACGGACACCACTTGAAGTAAAGAATTTCGATGACAGTTCGCCATAAGCTCTCGCCCGACCAGTAGTGTTCGAGTAGAGAGCTTGAACAAGGTTAATGTACTTTTCTGGTACTCCTATCAGTGACAGAAACTGCTATAGAACCTCACGATCAACAGAGTCAAATGCCGCCTTAAGGTCCAGGAAGACAACTATTGTAGAACGCCTATATGTGTCTGTGTTCCAGGACCTGTCGTAGTGTGAAGATGTGGTCTATACATCCACGTCCAGGTCTGAAACCAGCCTAGTTTCTTCGAGTCTGATCTCCACGAGCTCGAGTTAGCCGTAGAACTAATATTGAAGCTAATATTTTATACACTATATTATTTGGACTGATTCCTCAGTGACTGTTACAAGAAGACTTTTGTCCTTTCTCACAGACTGGGACAATCAACGATTGAGTCCAGACAGATGGGTCGGTCAGTCAGTTACAACGAAGAACTTTGTAAGTACGTACATAAGTTCAAGTTGCCATAACGCGTTAGCACAGAGCCACAATTTCCGGTTCAAATCCCATAGGGTCAGATGGGATTACGTCCAGTTATTAGATACTAATGAAGATATCAGTCAATCTCACTGCTAGAACACTATTCTTAAAAATCTAAGGAAGTAATCTATCACGGTCTGCCGCTCTTCCTCGCCTTAGACCGCCTACAGCCACTTTGATTTCATAGAGTCAGAGGACTTATATCACAACCTGCCAATCAGGTTGACTGGAGATCATGGGTAACCAAACTGTGGCTGACGGCCACTTGAACTGCTCCGTAAAGTGTTCTGCCTATCGATCAAATCTCCCATACTACGAATGAATAATAGGCCCATCTTTTTCTGAGATAGTCTCATTAACAGTCAGATTTCTAATGTCGGTTTCTTTGATAAGTGTGTTACCCAATGCCACTGTCTTTTTTATTAACAGTTGTCTGCGCAAGATATTCCGGATCCGTGTGCTAGACACCATCAGCAATAATCTACTGTGGGAGAGAGCAAACCAGACTCCAGCTGAGGAACAAATTGGGGAAAAGCGCTGACAGCGGATAGGACATATATTTTGAAAGTCAGACAAATGCACTTCGAGACAAGCCCTAAATTAGAACCTTCAGGATCAAAGGAAAAGAGGTGGATGAAGGAACACACTGCACCGAGAATTGAAGACAGATATGGAAATAATGAACAGCAATCGGGTAGAACCAAACAGGAAGGCCTAAGACAGAGTTGACTAGAGAATGCTGGTCGGGGGCCTACGCTTTATATAGGGGTAACAGGCGTAAAAATAGAAAAAAAGGAATTGGTGATTTGAGTTTAAACACCATTTAACACAAAACAGTCGGTTGATTAGAAACTGATTCGCAATAATAAAATGTTGACTGGGAAATATCACAAATGCAAAGTACTAATAAATATTTTTCAAAGAAAAAGAAAAACTATCATATAGGTGAAGATGATTTGCTTGAAATAACCAATAAAATGGCACTTCAAACTGGTAAATTTATTCAGATTTTTGTCGATACAGCAGAAAAATATAGACCTCATAAAAATTGCAATAACAGAGAAGTTATAATACATGATCGTTAAAAAACCAATCAGTATCCACAATACAAAATTTATCCATGTCTTTCAAATGGATTTTAAAACATGTGCTGTTCTCTCTCTATCTATCTATCTATTTTATCGGGAAAAATAATCAATTTTGTGGATTCTATACCATGATTAAAATCAAAATATTGATTTGTAGTTGGATAAAGAACAAATAATTAATCGCTATCAAGACTTATGTTTTTAGAGCACTAAAACAAAAGCATTTAATGACCTTGTGATCAAGAAATCGAAATACATGAAGTATTGAATTAGTATGGATTTCTGATTAGTGATTGATATGTATAATCTGTAGCACAGATTGAGTAATACAAATCGTATTTGATCAATCGGATTAATTAGAAAAATGTATATGCAATCTTAAAGAGATTGATGGTATCTCAGAGGTTTAATCAAAGTGGAGCTATTGAATGGCTCAAGCAGATCCATACAGCTCATTGACAATTCTTATCATAAATAAGCAATCATCAGAGAAACATATCTCAAATTTTAAGGTTAACAAAACTTGTATAACACTATAGTCTTGCGGCACGTAAATGCCATACATTAACTGACAGTAGAAGATTGACAACCACAAAAAAACACTACAGTTGAAAATATTGATCATTTACATTGGAAATAATAAGGTCACTATTATTAGTAGATTTAATTCAGGTGAAATATGTAAATCATATGCATGAGATATTAATTTTCATAGATAATCATGAATAGAAATAATCAGAAGTATAGTAATCCTGTTGTTAGTATTGAGTATCAGGTTAATTGATTACTGGTTAGTGAATGAGTAAAAACTTACCTTCAGCTTGATCAACAACTGATGAAATAATTGGTTGGTTATGTTCTGGATGAAATGCAGAAACATTGGAAATCTTTATTATTTTACCAGCGTGTAAATTTCCGTTTTCATCTATACTCTACAATAATTATACATATTTGTTTGTTTTGTTAAAAAATAAAGGTAATCAATTAAGATTTAAGAGTTATAAAAAAACAATATTGACTAGAATAGTGGTGAATGGATGTTGTACATTGAGATTATACGTGATAGCTAATGATACTGATTCAACCATACAAACTAAAGTAGCTGATGTCAGGTTCAAACATGTAATATAGTATAGTTCATAGTCAAATACAATTATCATTAGGTCAATTAGAACGATAGTGAACACAGTATAAAGAAAACTTTATAATTTTATCACTCAGTATCATCTTCTCAGGGTGAAAATTATCTTCGAATAAATGTTAGTAATACCGAATGTATTAAAAAAAGACATTAGGAATAGTTTTACTGAGTAGCTATAGATCTTGTAACACCTTTAGGAGTTTTGTTTTTGTAGTTTCTTTCAAAAAGTACATATATTTTAATTAAAATGAACAAATTCAACATAGTTGAAGATTATCTTTCTCGAAAATTTTACTTTAGGCTTTGGAATCCCTCAGCTATGATAGAGTTTCTGAGTATATAGGAATTATAAACCTTCATGATTTTATTTTCGTCTTGTAAAATGCCAAACTTAAAGTAAGATTTATAGAGAAGTATCCTAATTCATTTCAACAAATAAACCCTTGAATAACAATTGAAACAACAATCTATGATCCCAAGATAGAAATGTTGGTGTGCCTTATAAATACTTCACTGACTAACGAATTACAGAGTAAATGACTATAAAATACATAGATTTAGGCTTTGGCTTGGGAACACTGTCATCTGATAAAACACAGCATGTAAAGCAACTCATTCAAGATGTAATTAATAGATCTCATCTTGTTAATGTTAACGATGAAACTCAACTATTTGACTGTAAGCCTTTTGTGGTAAACGGTAAGAGTTACGTTTCAGTGAATGAACTGAAGATTAAATGAGTTATCAAAAAACAAGTGTGTTTTCTTTGAGTTTCCGATTACTTGCACCGGACTTTTTATTTACACTGTAATATAGGACAAACGGATTGATACAGAGAAACGAAAAATTAACCCAACTATGAAAATATGTGTTCATACCAACGGTTCATAATAAATAATACGAAACACGAACCTCAGTTAATTGAATAGTATAGTCTTCTACAACAGGCTTTCTATCTAAACTGAGCCAAAATGTTTCATCCGTCTTATAAACACGTGCTCGACAGATTCGTCGCAGAGTTAACGGTTCTTTAAGTTTATTAATAAGTAGATGTACAACTATCGTGAAGAATATACACTCATCTAGAGAAAAATATATGATAGAAGAAAAAAAGCGTTTCATATAGATAAAAGCACTGAGGTCAATTTATTGACACGTAGATCATTTAAATATAATGTAATGCATGTATTTATGTTTTCTGCTTTGATACTGTAACTTTTATTAAAACTAAAGTTATATAACCTAAATATCGGCAGGTGATTATCGATTTGCATAAGGAAATACTATATGGAGCGTTTGGTTTAATAAAATGGTCAATAATTGTCTTGATAACTTGTGTTAACATGAAATGGTATTTCAGGTGCAGAGAGGGAAATTAAAGAAGCCAACCTTCTAATACTGAACTTCAGGCTTGTACCTTGTTCGTTTGATTCAGTTCAAACAAATAGCTAATATGATTAGAAATCATATAAGATATTTGTTACAAATCTGAATACACGAATATTTGTAGTTAATTGTTTATTTTTTACTTTGAAAAGTGTTGTTATGAGTTTGATTTAGTGAACTATAGTAAAGTAAGTAAGAAATGTGATACTTATGCAGTCCATAGATAAAACATTTGATTACATTTTAATCGAGTTATGGTAATAGATATAAGATTATTTCAACCTAGTTGTAAAGTTATTGTTAATGTGGACACTTTTTTAATTGATTCATTGATTTTATTGAATATAATCGAAATTATATCTGTGCATAAATTACAGTATTCTAAACTGTCATAGGAATAACTGCTATAATCTTTAACACTAAAACATACATACACAAACATAAAATATGTACATCATCTAGTTTCAGAAGAAATTGATAACAACTTTCAGATTATTAGTTTTCTAGTAGATTAGAAATGAAACAGTTATCTCTGTTTGGTATATTTTTAGATTTTTAGTAAGATTTCACAGCTAAAATGATAAGATCCAATTAGAAATGATGGTCGGACGATGAAATATAATAATTTTCATTGATCGCATCTTACCAAATACAGTAACGATGAAAAAATGACAAAGAACGCATCATAAGAACAAGTTTACAAACAAATGCGGTTCACTGTTGAAGTTTAACTAAGGTTCAATTAAGTAGAAACAAATATATGCTTTCAAGAAAAAAAACAACGAAAAAAGGATTTGCTAATGCGTGAACCAATCGTGTGTAAAACCGTCCAGATTATTAAACGTACGTTGCATGTAGGTCACAGGATTACTATTCTAAGAATGTACCATATGCAAGAAGTATTGTCACTAAGAAAACTAGAAGTGAACGTGGATGTGATACAAACAGAAACGTTATGGAGTTTACAGTCCCCAAAACGTGTAAGCGAAATATATATATATATATATATATATATATATATTTCGTTAACATAAACAATCTAAGGTTGTTCAATCAAAAATATAACTATATAATCTTCATAGTCAATCCACTAAATACTTATACACCAACAAGAAGAACTCACCACGACTTCCAATGACATCAAACATAGCAAACTGGTTATGATTTGATGGCCAATCAGTCCAAGTAGAAAATGTAGTTCCGCTTAAAATATTAGACGATGCTTCTCCTTGCGTCATATTTTCTTCGCCTCCCAAATAGGTTAGTTCATTTTCCGATAAATAACGACCATAACCCAGGCATACATCTAGAATCCTAGATGATATAAAGAGAATGTCAATTATGATGATGTATATACGTAATAAATCTAAGGAAAGAATATCCACACCTCAAAATAAATTACTATAAAATTAATAGCACAATCTTACTGTTGTGTAATTAATCGACTTTCTTTAACTAACATTTTATGATCACAATTTCGGCATAAAAATGTCAAAATGAGATCTATAGTTATACAGGAAAGTCGAATCGCTTAAATCCATAAAGGTATTGAGGCTTCGAAGTTTTTAAACTACGTTTTATAATTGCGATATCGGTTTGTAAGCAACGAACACGTTGTAGTCTATTAATTTAAAATCTTGCAATTTTAAAAGAAGAGTGTATTCTTATGATTTCAAAAAGTATATTAAGCTGGCTACTACGTTTGTAGCTTGCGAACATTATTGTACTTGTGGAAAAGGAAAGAAGGAGTAAAGCATCTCGATGTACAAAGAATAACACAGAAATTTCATACAGCTTAAGCATAGTGAACACGCATTCTAACTCATTCATGTTGGTATTTAGTTTTCAGCATAGTTTGTGACTCTGACATGAACGGTTCATAAATCTTTTAAAGTATGGAATTTTCTATGATCAATCTTCATAAGCTGATATTGCTAAATTGAGTTTACACAATGATTTGATTGTATTAAGAAGGATTCAATGTAACAAAACTTTGATTTAACAAATCTTTAATTGGAGATTTGTATCCACTTACCACAAGGACGAGAAAACATATCGTAACCAAATTATAAAGTAGGGATATTCCAATAATAGTAATTATAATAATGATACTAAGTTGAACTAATTTAGTTACCATTTTATAGAAAAGATGGTGAAGATGGATCAGCTTTTCATGAGTGCTTAAGTTATATGTAATAATCTGATTAGTAACATTGATGTAACACTTTTGAACCATTTATAATGACTTCAAATAGTTTACATGAAAAGATTTTAAAAAAAGAACCAAATCATTTTTGTTTTTCCCTCAAATTTCAATAATTAAATTAACAGATCACAAACAACTTTCAGTTGAAATTTACTAGACATCTAATAATTTCATTTTTGGAAAAACTGCCTCTTGTGATGAATATTGATCATTTGTAAGTCATGATGTAAATAAAATCGAATCTCAATAAGAAATAAAAAGATTTACTAACCCATTTATTGGTAAGTAAACATGGCCATCTAATTGATTAACACCAACAAATAGTCTTTTAGCTGTACTCTTTCGCATTTTAAATAATTCTGATTTTTCTTTTGGTACAGGAGTAAAATTATTACCTGATCCGTCATCTTCTCTTATATCCAAATGTAAACGCAAACTAGATCATGTTTATTAAGGATAAAAATTAACATTAAATAAACGGGTAGTTTATATGAGAAATGATCTTCTAATATTCAAATCACAAGTGAATCATTAAAGTTGAGAAAAAACATAATGGTGATGTAGAATTATCTACTCATATAAACAGAGATTGGAAACTTTATCAAAACTGATAATCGAACATAACGAAAACTACTGAGCATTAATTGATTACTGTACTAGACTTGGTACTGTAGTAATACACTAATCGTATTCTAAATAGCTTACTTAAAACGTGTTTGACTGTGAAGGTTATATGAATTGTAAATACTAGAAGAGTGGCAATACATTTCTAGAACAGATTGTAGGTGGGTTTCATGGAAAAGTTCTTACAAGCACGAAATCCAACTGAAGAGTCTTGATTAAAAAAACTTCGGCGACCTAACATTACAGTCATGATCAAGATTCTAATATAAGGAGAATCATAATACAAACACAAGACCAATTACATAACTACTGATCCATAAATATCTCTACATTTGCAAATCTAATTGATTATATGATGCTGTAAACACTAGTAAGAGAAAAATATCATTTATGTCTAGAAACAGGAATATAAAGCTGTAAGACACGTGTAAGAAAATATGTAGGTTTACGATGTAGATGATGGGCTAATCTAAATATATTTATGACTTTAGGAATAGCGACTAGAAACTTATATTCAATAATAAAAATAGGTAAAGATATTCACTCGCTTAATATAACACATCATGAAAGGTAAATTGATATGCAAATAAATTAGTTAGTAACTTATTTATATTTATATCCAAAAATATTACTAAGTTAGAAGAAAGTTATAGCGAAATATAAAATTCTTATGCAATCAACCATATACCATTCTGCCATCACTAAATTCTGATGGCATTACGCTTTTGTTATGGCATGGTCCCAAACTTCAGATTAAAAATTCCACCTACTATATTGGATAAGAATAAAGAGCAAAAACGAGATACATATTTTCCTGGCTATTTTGTTTGATATCAGGATAGGTTATATGGTAAAATAAGCATACGACAATATTTAGCGCTAGCTTACTTATTAAAAATCAGACAACCGCTATTTAAATACAGCCAATAAGTCAGCTAAAAAATATATTGTTTTAGAATATTATAAGCATGTAATACAAATATGACTTTTAGTGATTTTGTACCTGAAACTATTGGAATACTTGTAAGACGTACAGAAGTTATAACTTGTAAAAAGATGAGATAAATTACCGACTGAAGTTAGAGAGACTAGTCAGAGTAGTGTTCTACGACTCCCTCAATTTCTCCATTTTTTACTTCAACAGACTGAAGCTGAGATAGTTTATCAGTTCCTTTTGAACAACGAGATGAGATTCTTGTCATTTATAGCCTAAAATTGTTTCGAATGGGCATCTAACAGAACCCTAAATACCAATGATTTATATTTCACACAGTAAATGAGTTAGAAATCTTGATGATCAGTAGAGCAATTGAATTCAACGTCTTAAAAGTCCCAATACAATGTTTGAATATGAGAACATCAATAAATGCAATTCTATCTGAGATCATTGTTAACCCAGTGAATTATATCTTATATCTTTAGTAAAGAACTATATCATTCGCGGTGTCGTATAGGTTTTTCAAAATTTTAAGGATAAGGACTTACGTAATACTTTGTGGCTCCCATACACTTGATCTAATAGTACTAGATTCGCTTTCTTCAGTAATAATTCTACGGATGACATCAATTATCCTCAATGTCTAAACGAAAATTCGAATGGTAATTAAAATAGAGACTAAAGTAGTGCCATCATATTTTTTAAAAGTATTGGATATAATAAAACTTTTAGAACTATATTTACATTATACAAAAATCATGATTTGAATTGTAGATCTGAACACGTCTCATTACTTTTGATGAGTACGAACTAAACTAAGCACAAGGTAAATGATTCATCGCTTCATCACAGAACAACGTTTTCATCTTTCCATGTTGCCTGTTAAGTGTAGACAAAATGAACTACTTAGCATCTGATCAGAAACAGAACCCCCAATTCCTATTTCCATTGTTCTGCAAATCTACTTCACATAGCATAAATGTGCTGACTAGATTTCTCAAAAGGTCATATATTTCAACATTGGAAGAAAACAAGTGTAACTCGTACTTTAATAACAACAAGAACGATTATTATTATAAAGCGTATCAGTTCGCACTAACCTACTGGCCAGCAAAAGTAGGGAATATTCACAAGTCATTGGTATTCGATCGTAGGTGTTTTTGATGCATTGCTCGTTTTTCCTGAACCGCGGAATAGGCTATGCTGTTGTTAAGAAACGAGTACTAGGCAGGGATGACGTAGCAATAGATGAAACTCCATCAGTCGAGTTGGTTGGGACATGTGTTACATATGCCCAACCACCAACTGACTCGTCCCTGACAAGTGAACTAAGTCATGTTATTAGGTAAAGACTACATGGTTGGCGTCCGATAGTTAGAGACTATGAACGACATGGCTGAAAATTGTTTGCGATGGTGCAGGTGCATTCATTCTTTGTGTTCTCCGAAATTATAATCTTCTGAACTCCTTGTCACCTTTATCTTTCTCTTTCTAATTTTATTTCACTAGATTATACATTTTAAATAATATCTTCGAACCCTAATCTTCTTCATTACTGCTTATACTTTTGCTACCTCTACTATGGGATTTGAAATGACGATTGCGTCTCTGTGCTAATGTTGTATGGCAATTCGAAATAATGTACGTACTTTCGAAGTTCTAAGTTGTAGCTGACATGACTTATTATAATAATGGTGTAACTCAGTTGCAAATTACGAGTTGATATAATCGGCTGTCACATTGCTTATAAGGATACTGATACTACTTGTCTGACCACATTAAATGGAATCGGGGTTCGAAACTGGTATCGACCGACAACCGAGTCCGTCGACTATGGCTACCGGAAACATTTTAGATTCTATCAAGTTTAGATATATTAAAAAAATTTGATATACAAACGTGTATCCGAAAAATGGTTAGTTTTCATATATTCTAGCTAATAGATAGAGCGATAAAATTTACTCGAGATGTATTAAAATAATTGGTTGAATGTGAAACAAGGTATTTGAGCTGACAACCAGTTAAATATTCGGAAGAAATCCACCTCTGGTTATTGAAGTTCCTGATACGACCAAAAGGAAGATGTTTTGCCATTACAAGCAAAAACTATTGAAATAACTCAAACGAAGAAAGTCGAGTAATGACAGTTTTAATTTAGACATAACTGTTTACTACCAATTTATTCATTATATTCACTACACACCAGAATTATCGTAAGTAGTTTAGTTACAGATAGGTTGCGCTTGAACATTTACATTTTAAAGTGAGTTAAAAAGACAACAAAAACGTTTATATTGAGTTACCCAGTGATATGTCGGACAACGTAATATATGTGTCAGATATATGTTTAGCGGCTCTTCTGAAGAAGGATCTATCGCTTCGTTGCTTGATGATGAAGTACTATGAGTCAATAAAATGTAATTTGCTGTAGCAGGGTCGGATCCCTTCGATAAGTTTTTGACCTCATTAAGTGGGAAACAAATTAGTTGTTTGTTCGTATTTGAATCTTTAATGCTAGAAAAGAAAGAGAAATTACGACACAAGCATAAAACAAAATACTTAAGTGGAAATATAATGGTTAACTAAGGGTTGGAGTAATAAGTAAACATCAAAGACGCGCCAACAGAAACAACAGGTTTGACAATGAAATACATCAATATAGTAATATTGCGTAAACTGTACGATACACACTATAAAAAGTGACAAATAAACTATCCAAATAGTGAACCAGAGATTAAAAGCCAAGAAAATCAGGCTTACCACAGCATTCCATTTCTGTGGGGTGGGATTAATAAATTAACGACAGTAAAATAGTCTGCCGAGTAATTTTCAATAACATGAAAATATTTGTTCACTTCGGTTTTATTCCATGACGACATACTGACCTTTGGAGAAAAAAACTGGATGTTTTCGAAGTAAATGCATTGGGAGTTAGAACTGTTGGTCGTGCCAAATGAAATATTTGAACTCATATCAAGATTTTTGATTACTTTATTTAAGGCAGGGATTTGAATATCCGGATCACTTATAAGTATCGGACCATGCGAATACACTACCGATAAAAAATTCAGACGAAAATCGTTATTAGGACGAGATAAAAACATTACTACGATTACTAAATCCAGGTCACCAAACTTATCAAAGAAAAATACTTTAATAAATCAGATTACTTGCGAGCATTATATTCGAAAAATTTCAAAGCAGTGAGTACACACAGAAACTGTCGAACAGCTTGCGCCTGAAAATACAGCGAAAAGCTGCTCATCATCTCTGTAAACTATTGCACTGATAAAAATTATTTTCAATATAACTTGAAATGACCATTATTTGAAATCAAATTATATAGAAATGAAAAAACTGTTGTAATAATAACACCGTTAAAACTGACCTCTTCGTAGTATGATTTAGATTTTTAAGAAATAAATATCACTTTGTGACTAGCTTCATGCATGAAAGTACTCATAAATAGAGTTACAGATCGTTAGAGTCACAAAGTACCGCAATACCCAATCTTAGCGCTATTAACTTTTTATACAATAGCCAATATCTTTTACGCGAGCGAGTGTAGGTCGATCGATTGAATAATTGCGTCTGTTTTTCATTCCTTGAATGCGTTTCCAAGTTATGAGTGTTATAGAAATTTTAATATATTTAAAACTATCTCACAAGTTAGTACAAACTGATTCATTACGTAGCGCTCACTGCTGTTTTTGTCAGTGCTTTTCCAGGTGTGTGATGATGTCCGAAAGGCCTGTGGATTCGGTAATGCCTCATTTACTCTGCTCTTCGGATAGATATACCAGAACCACACATAGGGGTGACTCAGTATGAACCCATGGTACTGTGTGTACTGTAGTTTCGCCCTGACAATGGACACATGTACTACAAATATCGCGTTAAAAAGCAGAGTCACTGGTTTTGACTGGAATTGAGTAATTGACAAAATCATCCTTCTGATAATTCTGGACGATAGAATTTGTCGACTGAACCTTAGAACGCCTTTTTCCTTTATTCTGGTTCTGCCAACTGATCTTTTTAGTAGTAGGAATCTGAGGCGAGTCTATGTTGGTGACCGAGTGAAGTTGTTTGGGTTGGGTGATCCGAATAATGAATATTACTGCGAAGAATTCTCTCGAGTGACTTTCTGAGTTTTTTCACAATCCCGTTTCTCGATACTGAGCTTTTCGTCAGAGTGATGGCCCCGAAATTCATACAACTACAGGTTTCCCTAGTTGTCATTTGCAGTTACAACCTTATTGCTTACCATGATACCTTAGAGATTTAGAGATGAGTAACCAGCTAATTCAAGTGGGAAAATACACGAAATAGGAGTTTATAGGGGGGAATTCAGTAATTTATAGATAGAACTACAAAGGAATAGAACCTTGAAGTCCACCAAAATTGCAACTAAACCTTTAGCCGTCCTAGTAAACAACTTCGCGTGGATCCAGTAACTTGCCCACAAGTACTGTGTTTATGAGTGAATATTGTGTGTGTGCTGCTGAAGCAACTAGAAACAGAGTAGTTAATGGAGACAGCTGGACCTACCGCACTGTGGTTCTAACTTTAATGGTTCCGTTTGTCGGAATTTCTACTCAGATTGTTCGCTATTGAAGGGAGATAACTTTTATTTCTTCACGAGTGGTTAAATATCCCAATCTGGTTTCCGAAACCGGACTTTTTCCTGTAAATGGAGGAAGGTAAACGAAGCCACATCAGTCTCGAAGCATGTGCTCGCTCTAGTTCTTGCAGTACAATACCAAATACTTGGTCTTCGAAATATCTTCACGTCGATGCAAACAGTAATGTACGACCACTTTCACTACTACACGTATTAACTAGTTGCAAGGTTGAATATTTGCAAAAGATTTACGGAATTAACTTTTCTCCTATTCATGCTTGTCAAACGACATATAAATATACATCATTTTAGGAAACTTCACAACCTGTCCGATTTATGGTTGGGTTATAAAAGGAAGTTTCTTAATACCAGAATGTTCAATACTGAATACGTGGTTACACACCTATTTTAAGCAAAGATAGACTCCGCGTCGCTAATCGTGCTGAAAGTGATAATATTACGATATATGTTCACCACGTCACTAGGGCTAGGCTCTTCCTTTATGTAAGAAATTTTTGAAAATTTTGTTCCAGCTTGTTTATTTGACTACCATTCGCGTCGTAAAAAAATGACCAGCCTTGTTCTTCTTTCATCTTGGTGCGAATATACTACTGTTTGATTTTCGTGATTTTAATTTGTTTCTGAGAAATAAATAAATAAGCAGTGGTACACGATGACTCACTTGGCCTCTAAGATGAATTTTTTAGGGTGTCGAGTATTACTCAGTTTCCCTCTACTAATAAAGCAGTTTAAGGTTAAATGAAGAAATGAATTCTTGCTATTACGGAACACCTAGAACCGTACCGAAAGAACAAGAATCGAGCGCCAAGAAATCAGATTGGTTTACATTAGCTCGTGAAAAAAAATTGGATATTGAAATGACCTTTGTCACCATAGCGGTATTAGGTTGCAGTGGCAAACGAAAGGTAGTGCTTGGCATAGAGTAGCTTAATTTTACGCTCACTCCATAAAAGCACTAAGGAAACAGTTAAATAAGTTTATTGTTCATATAAACGTTTTTTTCATGTATTTATGATAATGAGTTGAAAGGTTTGTGTCGTCATGAGGGCCTTTCGAAACCTAATACTTTTACTTATAGATCAATCTTCAGCAACGGTAAAGTTTTTTGCCAACTGTGTCGCTTTTTTGATGCAAAGAGCTGCTTAAATTATGGTGTTTTACGATATACCAGTGAAAATCCAGAGCGTCAATTATCCAGCTAAACTGTTTTCGAAGTTTATCCTTGAAACCTTCTCCGCTCTTGGAAAAATAAGCTAATTCAGGACTGCTAATGGGCTTTCATCCCATTTAACTTTAACATGTAGGAAATCTAGTGAGTTTGCAGACGGTTTCGCGGAGATTGTTTTGCGATTGGCTTGCTTCCTCAATAGTAGTAGAAATTTCGAGAATTTCCGAAATATCGTAGAAATCCTGTGGCTAATTATTGGCTTTTGGAAATTTTCAGAACTTGGCCAACCTTCTGAAATGCATCAACTTTTCGCCAAATTTGACAGTTTGTGCTATTTTTAAACGAATTTCCGTGTTTTGGCGGTCTCAAAACAACGAAACGAAATTCACGAATGGGCCTGTCTGCTAGTCTTCTGTAAGATATACATATGAATGTTTGTTAGGATTGATCAAATGACTGTCTACAAGCCAGCTAAAAAAGTTGAACCTTCAAGTGTGGTTGTTACTTGCCTGATCTTAGTCGTAGTGTGTTATGTCAATTTTATGTCTCCATGATGTCGTTCCTGCTTCTATTCAGTAATCTTCGACAGTGATAATAAACTCAACAATCTCGCTGCCCGCACCCAACCAGTAGGAGCTTGGTTTTACATCCACACAGGATCACTGTCGGTTACAAGGGGCACCTCATCTCATCTCAATAACAACAGGTTTAGTTCACTCAAGCCTCGGCATCACGAACTTCATCCTATATGCCTTTGATTCTCCTAATTATTGACTTCTGGTTTGCATTAGATTTGGGTATTCTGCAGCTGAATGTTGTTGCGGACAAAACTACCGCATAGCTCTGAATGTCTGTGAAATCCTCAGTCTGTTTCTAGGGGTTACAGATTTTTATAATGTTATCCTACTAGTTATAGGTTAAGTATCTCATCTGATGTTTTTTCTCCTGTTTGAATCCAAATAAATCTGATGCAATGAAACTAAGGTCTGTTAGAACCAGCCACAAAAATCCTATGCCAAACGCAGTAAAATAAAGTCAAATGTTACACAGTTTTTGCATGCATCAAGTTCACTTCCGATATATGTTTTGGTACTTCTTTATTCATATTTCTCCCCATTATTTTAATAAATGCTATTAAGTCATGAATAAAATGATGGTAATTGTGAAGACGATAAATCTTAAAACCGCCATGAGGAAGCACCTAATATGAATCAATGAAATCATCACTACTTGACAAGGCACGTACTATTATTTGAAAGTAAATATTCCGATGACTAACTCAGTCGACGTACTCTTAGTATAATGTCTTATGAGTTGCTGCTGTTAATCACATAATTCAGACAGCGTATAAGATCGACATCAAGACAGCCTTCAAAACATTATATAGAAATGTTGAAGGAAGAATTTTGAGGTTTATGAAGGCCTTGGCTCTTAGAAAATTAGAAAATTAAAACAATTTGTCATAACCTTGAATTTACCTTGGTAATTTTTAATTTTAATTTTCTACAATTATCAGCTTATGTCTGTTTGAACTTTTATTTAATTGACCTTTTATTCATCTTCATATAAAATTTCTTGACAGTTAAGTATGTGTGACCAGATTTTTCAAAATGTGTAGCTCAAATACATCACATTTTTCAGATCAATTACGTCTTCTCACTGTTCTGTCAAAATTTATAAAAGGGACTAATTGTTTTAAGTCACTGAATCACTTTATGAGTTCCATTTTCCGGCTCTGTTTTTCATTTACCCTGAGGTATAACACAATACATTGCAATCCGTATCATAATTATGTCAACGCTGTCGTGGTAATGCGGCATGACGTACAAGACCAGCCTAAACATAGACTAGGCTCTACATTGATGATGAATGATGATTAATTAACTGGTATTCACTTTACTTACCATAGTGTGAATACCAAAATGAAGAAACTTGTTGTCTAATAAAGTTGAATAAATAAAAGCTTTTCAGTATGTTTCTATCTGTTTTGAATAGTAATGTCCGGTTTTTATCACCATCAGCTGTTGAAATTTACATAGAAAACCTTACTATAATACCCAGAATGGACAAGCTCACAACTTAGAGGGACCCATTATTTAACGTTTAAATAACTAAAATATTTATAACAATAGAAATCGAGCCTCAGTAGTATCCATGAGCAAAAGGTTCAACAGATAAGCTTTTATGCTAGTGTAGCCCATTTATCAGGTTCACGTTTATGTTTTCGATTGTCGGGCACATTCTATTTATGAGTGCTATATATGGTGCTCGATTACTAAGACATAAACAATCGAAATGGATTTAGGATATGTGGCCTGTTATTGAAAAAGGAGTGTTTCAAATCATAAATTACTACTCCACACTATAGTTTTTGATAGTGTGCTAAAATTGCTGTTTCAGTAATGAAACAGTAAACTCGACGAACAAATAATATATACATCTAACTCTAGTAAATTATCGTCATGATTATCACTAAATGGCATATTTTTCACAATAAACAGTTATGTTTTGAATCCAACAATATCTTTTTTACTTATCCTTGAAAGTAGAAGTTTGTTCAAGGTTCTCTGCACAAATTTTCGCAAAGTCAAATTGCTGAGGACTCATCAACAAGTCTGTGTATTAGTCTTGTACACTGACTGGTTTTCCAAATACTCCAACAAAATCAAAACTTCATCCTGAAAGATTCATCGAAGGCATACTTCATTGATCTGCCTGTTCTGCCAAACTCTTATTTCAACGTTTCTGTAATTCGCATCTTTTAAAAAACTCACACTTGTTCAATGTTTAAAATAAACTAATCTAACCGTTATTTTTCCTCGTTAAATAGGACTGTTTAGGGAAATTGCTTTTTAATGAATATTGAGAATGTTTTTTGCGACAAGATATCATTCAAAATCTCTCCCGGACTTGTCAGTTTTGGGAGATTAACTAGCGTTCACTATGCACTTGCGTTTGTTACATCCTCAGATAAGGTAATTGCTTTAACAATTTTTTTAAATTTTTAATCATTGTTCCTTAATGTGATAATAATTCGAAATAATAAGATATAACCCTGCTTTTTCGCCTATAATTTGAGTCCATTTTGAAGGTTGAAACTAGCAGGCAAATCAATGAATTAAAATGACACAGTTGATCATTTTTGACTAAATGTACACGTAGTTCGCAAAATAGAATGATTGTATAGATAAACAATTATGCTACTCGACCCCTTGTGTCCTGAATCATTATTCTCTAGAACGGTTCTCTTTATAAAAGTGGATTTACTACATATTCAAAACAATTTAGTGGAAAAATCATTTTCTTTTCAGCAATATTACTCAAAATGTGAAATTGTGTTTATATCGAATTTACAAGTTGAATGGTTTGTTGAAAATCAAGGAAGATGATTGCCCAGTATGACGTGTCGAAGAAAATTGCTTAATAATGAAGGATTGAAGAGATAATGAAGTGATGGGAAATTATCTTCATGACGAGTTTCAGAAAAGTAAGAATATAATGAGGTACATGAAGGTTATGATAACTAACAACTAAAATTAAAAAAAATTAGAAACACTCAGAAGATATGATGAAATAAAATTACCATTTATGAAAATTAAGTGATAGGGCCATAGGGAGATGATGATGGCTAACATGTTTCTTTTTTGTATACAGAGTTCAGGTTTGACGAAATTGTTCGAGAACACCTCTTTAGTTCATAATTTAGTTATTTTTGCTCCTCTTGAATCAAGTCTTTTGACTGTATGGATGGACTTATTAGACTTATCAAATGGTGTAATGTGACCAGAGTTCACCAGAAATTATGATGCTGAAAGCATTTTGGAAAGCATCTCAAAATGATATCTGAAGATATGTTTGGAAAAAGCTTGCTGTGTTTGGCATATGTAATCTATTCTACAGGAGCAAGCGAACTTGTAAATGTACATTGCTGTTCTTGATAAATCCACGAATGATGTGGCAGTTGGGAAGAACAGTGCAAAACTTAGCAGCATAAAAAGTGATCTTCAAGGATTTGATTAGATGATTCCTAAAAATTTCTGCAACAGTCTTTCCTCTGAAATCAATGTTCATTATGAGTTTTCTTAAGAGTATATGTACAAGGACAAACAGGATGTAACTTAGGTTTCATGTTTCAGTAAACAGACTTGGATGGAAAGCCGTTTGTGAAGAATGTCAGTCAGAGATTGGACGGTGCCTCATCTATGGTATCTTCCAAGCATATTCGCCCAGCACTCGATGAAAAAGATTGAACTGTGAAGTCATAAAGATGCTGTCAGCTTTTCTGTATAACTAATTATTAAATCTGCACAAAATATTGAAGACTACATTGTTCTTATGTCCTTTTTAAAGGCCCTACAGTCCTACGACAGTAACAGATGTTTTGAGATAGTCGAAAAGCCCAATATTGATAACTGATTTATCTTTCGACTTCTTAAGGATTTGCGTGAACTTCCGTTCAGTTTGTTATGTTACATTTCTTAGAGTTTTTTGCTAAAAGATCTAGATGTACTCAGGACAAAATTGTAGCCGCATTCTTGTGAGTAAGTATATATCATGCCAAATGACAGTGAACTAAGAAGTTTTCAAGTTGTTCATTAAAACTCAGGAGATATTCTTTACCGTAGCCATTGATTATAGATAACGGTAATGTTCTATAGGTGTTACATACAGAAGTGAAATTTAACTATCAGATATATTAATGAAACGAGGTGACAATGATTACATAATTATTGATTTGAATTTTAAAAGATATACCATATGTTTTAAATACATTTCCTTAGGTGTACATTTACAATCCAAAATTTTATCATTCCACTGAAGGATTCACCAAGATCTTATCACAAGGTAAGTATGAGTATAACATTTTAAACAAACAATTTATCAATACATCTTGTAGATTTTATTAGATGCAGTAATATTCATTCAATATGTGCAATTCAAACAGGCAATTTTGAACGTATTTCCAATCAAAATGATCTATTAATAATTGGATCAAAATATGGTATTCTAATCTATGATCCAGTCAATAATGTGGATATATTTTGGAAAGAAGTAGCCATCAATTTCATTTTTTATGAAATAATTGAAATTTTACTACTTAGTTAAAGAATAATGGTGTAAACACGATATTATACAAACATTTTGATGAACAAAATAAACAATACAAAAATACTGATATTATATTTGTTGGTGGCCATTGTTCATTGATTGCATTGAATTATTCAGCGATAGAATTATTTTGGACAGTAACTAGTGATACAATCTCTGCAATTACTTGTTTATCTTATGAAAATCATGAAGAATCATTCAATGATATTGTTGTTGGTTCGGAAGATTATACTATACGTATATTCCGTAATGAATTAATGATACATGAAATATCCGAAACAGATGTTAGTAGTTGTTTATCTTTATAAGTATAAAATTTTGCTTTTCTTAATATGATTTCTATGTAAAATAAGTGACTAGACTTAACTAGTTTAAAATGCTTTGAAACAGTTTGTATACCTGTCAACTTTTTTTGATAAAATTGCTCTATTATGATTTCTATTAGCAACATATCGAAGAATGAATGTTTCCTTAAATTTTCAGGCAACTACTTAGTTGACTTAAAAGTCATTTATATTTTCAACCTCATTCGATTTTCCTTGATCCTTCAACATTTTTACACATTAGGGAATGGGACATTTAGCTCAAAATAAGTGAGAACTACAGAGGCATCACTCTTCTCTCAATACCAGTCAATTTTCAACGCGGTGTTATTAAATCCAATGAATGACTTCGTAGACACCCAACTTCGAGGTCAACAGGCCGGATTTCGTAAGGATCGATCGTGTATTGATCAAATTGCAACATCGTGCATCACTGTGGAACAATCAGTTGAATGGAACTTACCACTGCACATCAACTTTATTGACTACAAGTAAACATTTGATAGTGTGGAGAGGACAACACTGCGGTTGGTTCTTCGACAATGTGAAGATAGTCAACACCACACGAAATTGTAATGATGCATTAAACTGCAAAATTGTGCACGGAGGACAGACGACAGACTCGTTCAAAGTGAAGATTGGTGTCGGTCAAGGTTGCTTACGCTCACCCTTTCTCGTGGTGATGGACTAAATTATGAGGACGTAAACATCTGGAGAGAAGTAAGGTACCTAATGGACAGCCAGGATGCAGCTGGACGATCTGCACTTCGCAGATGATCTGAATCTTCTATCACACACGCATCAACATATGCAAGAGAAGACGCCCAGTGTATCAGCAGCCTTAGCAGCAGCAGGTCTCAACATACATAGAGAAGAAAGCAAGATTCTGCAATACAACACAACATGCGCCAACCAAACCACTCTTGATGAAGATGCCTAGGAGGACGTTAAAATCTTTACATATCTGGGCAACATCATTGACGAGCAAGGTGGATCTGATGCAGATGTGAGGGAGCAGATCGGCAAAGCCAGGACTGAATTTCTAAAATTCAGCAACATTTGGAACTCAAAACAACTGCTGACAAACACCTAAGTCAGAATTTTGAAACGAATGTCAAAACAGTTCCACTGTATGGGGCGGAAACTTGGAAAACTACCAAAGCCATCATCAAGGGGATACAAGTATTCATTAACAGTTGTCTACGCAAACTACTTCGGATTCGCTGGCCAGACACTATCAGCAACAACCTACTGTGGGAGAGAACAAACTAGATTCCAGTGGAGGAAGAAATCAGGAAGAAGCGTTGGGATTGGATAAGACACCCACTGCGGAAAGCACCCAACTACATCACAAGACAAGCACTCACTTGGTCTCTTCAAGCTCAAGGAAAAGGGTAAGGCGAAGGAACACCTTACGCCTAGAAATGGAGACAGACATTGGAAGAAATGAGTATAAATTGGACAGGACTGGAAAAGAAGACCCAGAACATAGTAGGTTGGGGATTACTTGTCGTCGGCTTATGCTCCATTGGGGTAACGGTCGTAAGTAGACAAGTAAGTAAGTAAGTGGGTAAATGGATCTGTTTCAATTAGCATCTACCTAATTTTTGAGATACGAAACAATATAACTAATCCGAATTTAATTGAGAAGTTTTATGTCCAAGTTGTTTTGCAATCTGTAATTTTATCATTTATCATACATGAATATACCAATGAAACTAGTTTGAAACCTGATTGAAGATCATAATTAAAGTTTAATACATCAAAATAACCATTAATACGATATTTTCTAGCCTAGGGGTATAATGATGTCCGCTAAGTTACCAAAATACTATACATTGTTTATGTGGTCAGCTTTATTAGTTAAAAATAACTAACTGATCTTTATTCTATAATTATATTTTAAACAGGCAGTAATAAAACTTACTTCACTTGGTGGTGAATATTTTGGTTATGGTTTGAGAAATGGTACAATTGGTGTATACAATAAAGTGAATCGTATATGGCGTATTAAAGTAAGTGGTCTGAGCATTCTATGAGAAAATCTTTTATCAAATATTGTAGTTAAGATATATCTCACATGAGTATTTCAAGAATTTGAAGTGACTTAATAACCTACCTTTTCTCTAAATTCTTCTGATAACTCAAGTGATCAGTTAGTTAATTTTTTGGCTTTGAAGTATTGCATAAAATACTCATAAGTTTATGTCTAACCATGTACCATTCCGCTTTGTTTTTTGTGATGTGTATAAGTTATCCTGTTGTTAATGAAATTGAATTTTTCCATTTCAAACAAGGTTCTGTCTAAACTTAAATTTGCTGCAAAGACAATGGAAAACTCGGTATTGAAAATCGTATTTTTAATTCATATAGTTTAAATTTGAGTAGTAACATGTAGTAAATAAAACACTGTGGTGCATTTTGAAGAGCTCTTCAATTAACATATCTGTTATCATCAGTTATTAATTGAATGTTTTAAGGATAATTAAAATCTACGGTATTTTCCTAGAAATGGTTTCTCCAATTCGAATCGAAAGTAAATTCTTCAACTATGTGTCACTAAATACTTCATATTCAAATGACTGAGATGTGGGAAGAGCAATGACAAGATGGATTCACAATATTGTTAGCATAATGAATTTAATATGTTATTTCTGTAATAGACGTAAATATGCTCATAATAAATCTGTTTTATATCTTTTACTACTTTAAATTAAACAGTAGTTTATGAATTAGACCTATCATTTTAATTTCATCAACATATTTTACTTAATTTATTCAAGTCGAAAAACAAACCTATCTGCTTTATTAGTCATGACATAAACCAGGATGGATATGCAGAGCTAATTTGTGGTTGGAATAATGGCAAAGTAAGTCTTTTGTACAATCATCACTGTATGTTAACATTACAACAGATGAATATGTTCATGTTAATTATGTTTTTCCTAAACTAGTTTTCATCATCAAACTTGGTAATGTTTAGCAGTAGAAATGAACATACACTTCCTAATTTATTGAAATTCATCACCAAATATAATTCATAATTTTATAATTGATTAACTTCTTGAATATGAGGTAAACAATCTATATCTAATTCTAAAGGGTACTATTTTACTTTTTAAGCAATTGAAGTTACATTTCTAAAAGCTTCATACATTGAAATGTTTTAATTTTGTACTTGATTCTGTCCAGCCAAATACATGTGTACAATCTACGCTGTCAAAATTAGATGAATATCGAAGTTGTAGACAATAGGCGTACAGTTACCAAATTATTCTGTATTGCTTTAAAATACTAACTCTGACCTAAATCACTGTGAATGGTACGTGTTAGTCACATGTAACTAATGGCACTCAGTGATGAACTTTTCGAACATGTGACTTAACGAGACTGAACTGTAACATTTCTCGTTAGCTTTACGTATTTACAGCAGGGTAGCGATTCTATTAAGTTTTCAAAGAACCTAGACAAGCATGAGAAAGTATTTGACACTAATCGTCTAAATTTGTGGTATTTTCGAAGTTTGGTTAAATTCTAATCGATGACCAGGTAGCAAAAAAATTATCTTTCGATGACTAGTTTATTAACAGTTCTGAGGTTTTATATCCATATTTTATGTACTTTTAGGTAGATGCTCGTTTGCGTTCAAATGGGGTAGTTGTATTCAAAATTCAACTGGATGATTGTATAGCTGGAATAACAGTGGTAAGTGATTCTTTTATATTATTTCGTATAAAATTTTATTATCCGGCATAGCCATATTACCGATCAATAATAATTTTACTAATGAATTACAATGAAAAATAGGTGAACTCTGATCATATACATGTTACAGAAGGCAGGCTTTTGGAAGACAAAATACCCAGCTGCAGCTACGAGTTGCGAGACCTTTAATTATCTTATCTTGCTCCCAGGTGCATGAACATTCTGCTTTATCTTTCTTTGCGCCTTTGAAACTAATTCTGATGCCATTGTGAAACCTTAACGGACAACAGCTTTGTACCTCAAATCAACTAAATGCGTGCAAGAATGACCCCTCAATATATACGGCTTTAGAGTTGAAACAAACGAATAAGTATCCATTTCTTTTATCAGTCGACCGTTCTTGTTTCACATATGTTGACTCGAAATAATTTTCCCCTGTCTCAGAGAATTAACTGTAGTTCGAAGTAGGTTGGTCATCTGTTAAAGACTTCATGGCTTTTTGACAAAATCGTCTAAATGGTTTCTTAGGGACCGATTTAATTTGTTCATTGGTTGCGATGATCCAGCAGCGTTCCCTTATTATAGAAAGCTTGTAATTTACTTCCTAGCGTTTATTGGATTCATGATAATAGCTGATAACTAGATGAACTACGAAGTTAGTAGCCGATATATTATAAGCGCCTAGTTTCTAATTGTTAGACAAATTTAAAAGTATTGTAAATTTGTTATTTTTCGTTTGACGTATTTTAGGGTGATTACTATGGTTTTTCCAACATATTACTTGTGTGTACAGTCGAAGGTGACAGTAAGTTTATAGTTTTATTCTACTTTCTCTCACTGTTAACATATTCTTGACTTATGAATTTGGAGTTTTTGTTATAAACTAATTTATTTAGATTGAGAAATACATCTGTATCATGTGACTTTAAATACTATTTCAATCTAATTCGAAAACATAACGCACTTGTAATTCAGTGAAAAATTGGGGACTCAGTTTTCATCGGTAAATGAACTTTCATACTCCGAGTTAACCTTCTCAGTTAAGCATGATAAAACTATGTATCTTAAAAAACACCATTGAGGTAATATTTTGTTTTTTTAATTCAGATCTTATATTAGCTTATTGTATCTTATTGCTGAAAAGGCATATCAATTATTACAATAAATCTAAAAATTCTTTGTAAATTTCAATTATCGATACTTTTCTTTGTATGAATGTTTTGATGTATTATTCTCCTTCTGCATATTTTAGTACGTTGTTATGCTATGCTTCAATCAAAGAATCATTTGAATTCAAAGCCATCGGAAGATACTTTACGTCATTTAATCACTAAAAGACAGGTGAATATGAAAAGTTACTACTGAGTATAATATAATTTTTATTAAATGCCATTTTATAATGTTGAATAGTATGATGTGTTTGGTAAACTGTTTGTTTTTCAATTCAGATAAACAGTCAAAGCTTTTAGTGTTTTGATTATTTAATTAAGTTTTCTTTAGCACCTAATCATTCCTTTTTGGAATATAGACATCTTATACCGGTTGCCTAGATATTGCCTCTAAGTTACAAGCAATTTTGGATGATGGTTAGCAAATGGAATCCAGGATGCACATTTCGTCCCGTTTGAGACTTATCAGCTGTATATATGTTCAGTGCAGCGTTGATGAATTAGAATCCACTCTGTCGCACAAGTAAATGGCTATCTGGGCTAGGTAGCTTGGTGAATATCGTAATGGCATTTGAGGTGGACAGTACCGGTTTAGAGTTTCGCAGAAAAATACCAACTCTAGGGTGCTGAGATATCCAGCTCAATTTTTCTGTTCAAGATATTGGTTTGGTAACTGCGTTTATAAAAGTCGAATTGTTGATTCTGTGTGTTATCTCTCTGAACAAAACGCTTAAATATTAGAATAGTTCTTCACGAAATATCCTAGTCTCTGTTACACTTTTCTAAGGATCGACTAAACTAATTACTAAAGATTTTATAGTGCATAAGGTATTCAGAACAGTACCTATTCAAGTTTATACGTACTAGAAAGTTAAGATGTCTCGTTTGAGGCTTTTTGTGTTACCATACCAATCAGTTGAAAGTTAAACGACTGTTCAAAAGTGATTATACTTTATTGTTATACTTAATTTCGTTTAACAGTTTTAATTTTTCACCTTGGCAATGTTACCACTAAGAAGTTTACTTGTTACAATGACAACCACAACACTTTTTATTATCAAAATGTAAATTTATTGTAACCGAGCTTCAGTTCCGACTGTGTAACGACATGAATAAAATTCGCTAACACATATTAACAGTTTTTAAATATAATTTAAGATTAACTCCATCCATGCACACTAGTTTACTGATCATACTTAAAATGTATATTGACCTGATGATTTTACAGATTATTAGAAATGTGAATTAGATACAGATTATGAACAGGTAATTATACTAGTTTATGCACTAATTTCATTGTTACTGATGTAATTAATGTAATGAGACTTTGGCATCAAAATAATCATATGTTGGATTAATGATAAATGAAGCTTTTTGCTATCATCATTCGAATAAATGTTTTTCATTAATTGACATAATTATTTGATTTTTTTTAATTGTTTGCAAAAAAACAATAACAGAATTTATTATTAGAAATTCAAAGTATCCATGAAAACAATAATTTATTACAGTGGGATAAGAGTGGAATTCGTCAAGCAAATGTTAATATCATTAAAGTAAGTGTATATGTTGTATATGTGTCCCTTTCTTTCTGTGTTATAATTCGAATTTACAGTTACAATTAATTCAGACTTGAACTTCAAACATTTGCTGTATACAAGTGAGATTGTAGATACGCAAAAGTCATGATTTAACATTCACTTTGTACATACTCAATGAAGTATGTAAATACAAGTTTTAGGGATTGTAAACAAGTCAGAATTGTTAGAATTATATTATACAAGTAAACTCCAGACAGAGATATTAAGTAGCAAAGAATTTCTGAAATAAATTTACAGCAGTTACTAACATTATTTATTGTTATCACTCATAGAAAAGATTTAGTGCGGTTTTCGGATGTTGATACTGCCTGATAAGATTTCAAAGAAAAGTCAACTGTAAAGCTTACCTCTTCTAATCTGTCAATTGGCATTAATTTGAAATGTATAGAAAAAAAATGAGACAGTGTTTTGTGGTGTTAATCTTTTCAGTCGACTTAAATATTTGATACAGAGAAGAATGATATATGGAAATTAAACAGCTCAGTAAGTACTCAGAATGTGTCTTCATTTTCATAAGGTGCACAGAGATGTAAACACAATGCAAATCAGTATTCAGAATTATGAGGTTAATAGCATTTCAAATGCGTAACTTTGATTTGAATTTTCTCAAAATTTACGTCGGTTGGCGAAAAAAAACTAGGTGATGTAATGGACAATTAGTATTAACTAGGATTGTACTCATACTAAACTAGATTCGATGAAAACATATAGAGTTTCCTTCGTTTACTGCATTACGTAAATTTTTTTGATTTGTAAATAAGAAACATTAATCTAATTCATACTACTGAGCATATCGTATTTATAGGTAGTGAAATAGACCAATTAACATGGAGACATATTTTGACACTAACATATGTTGAAGATCAACACGAAATAAAGCAACAACGACATGATCATCTTGTACAGATTAAATTTTCTTTATGGAATAGACCTTCAATCTTTCTAACGTATGTCTCACATTCATTTAGCCAACATTACCTCTAGTCTGTTGAGTAAGGAATATTTCAAGCAGTTAAACTTCATGATATCCTAAGTTCATTCTGTTGTTCCATTGTTTAGCATATACTGTCATATTTCTTAAGTTAACTAACAATTTGATCAATTTAATTCATTGGTGCTGCTTATGAATTTAATGAAAGGAAAATTTTTTAGACAACTCAATAAAATGTAATTGTTTTTTTTAGTTAACATAGATTAAGTAAGTAACAGTTGCCGAATTTTTCTAACTTAACATATTAAAAAATCCATTTTTTTTCAAGATAACATCTCTCGATAAAAACTTATCATTGTTATTGTTTCCGAAGCAACGAATTCAGTTTGATGTCATGTTGTGATCTGTGTTATTATTGGTGAAATTTGAAATTCATTTCCTTCCGCGAAATAGTGCCGTGGTCTTGAGGAAATGTATTTGGATATATTCATTGTATTGACAAACAGCATTGCAAACTGTTAAGCCGATTTTTTTCTAGAGAATAATAGGTTTTTTATCGAAAAATTTTTGAAAATCTATAAAGATAAATAACTGATGTATCTGCTTTCTTTACAGGCTAATACGGAATTACAAACCAAACTGGAAGTTTCGCCTGATAAACCATGCGTTAATTTGACAATTTCAACTAATGACAGTAAGTTTTCCCAAATGATGCTTACATCACTTATTTTAAATATTTTCCTCTTCAACAAAATGCATCAGCGGGATAAACAGTTGCTTTCCAAACGTTCGAGGCTCTTCATTAATTAGTACACCAAAACAACCACATACAGTATGGAATGAAACACAAAACCTGAAAATATAACTGGGTTCACCATGTATTTAGATCACTGCAAGATAAAAGAGCTTAAGTGTTGTTCCATAACATTATTGTTAACTGTCTTATTCCTAACACGATTGAGCTTCCACTTCAGCTATAACGCAGCTTGTTTGTCGAAGCCATTGTTTGTAGTTTCATTCAAGTATATGAGATGATAAAAGGTGAACTAATCATGGTATAAAGAATACAAATTTCAGTTTAAAAAAAACAACACATGTTTCTGAAAACCAGTTCTCCTAGCCTCATTTGAATTTTTGATTTAAATGCATTGAATTACGCCAGGTACAAATGAAAGTTATTTTATTGATAAAAATCTAGTATTTCTTTGAATAGATGTTCGTTTATGTAATCATTTGAAATATATTTGAATAAATAGATATAACATTTTTTATAATTAAGATTTAAAGAATGCTAAGTAGTTGTTCTCTATTGTTTATCTCAATTACACATGTCACATTGATATTATTTATGATAATTAGGCGTTGTCATAAATGTTAATCTAACTAACGGTATATTTGACCATATTTTCCATAGGGTGCTATTCAAAATGTGATAGTGGTGATTTCTTATTATCAAAATCGTTTTCTTTATAGAGTTATGAATAACTACTATTCAGGGGTATAAAATAAAGTGAAAATGCATACTACTCTTATTGATATTTCTTACTGAGGTTGCGGAAAACATTCTCTAATAGGTGAAAATTTGTTTGATTTATTTTAGATACATATCTGAGATGTATAGTGTTGTTCGCTGAAGGTATTTTTAAAGAAGAAAGTCATGTTGTGTAAGTTAGTAATCAGTATTCACGATGAAATAAATAGTCTTGTTGTCGAATGAGACTTGAAAAATTTTATTAAAGTTTTTTTAAAAGCACTTACCAGTTAGTATATTTTACTATTTAAATATTAAACTAGGAGTCCAGTAGTCCAGAGATGAAACTATCGATTTTTTAGTGTACTAATTTTACATGTGAATAAATGCCCTGGTACTGCTGAGAGTGGAAAAAACCTGAATCCCCCCTTGAAATAACATCATACGGTTACGTGTGTATGATTAGAGAAGTCCTACACACTTCTCTCGGCAAGGATATTCTTTGCCGAATTGAAAGTACGAACTGTGAATGTTCGCTGCTTAGACCAAATATAAAGAATCCACTGAGGTGAGTTATAAAACCCTGGTTCCAGGTCAATAGATCACATAAGCACCAAGGTCTTAAAAGAAAGAATGGCGTATGAAACTATTGTTAGTCACCTCATCTATAAGAATTATTCCATTGCCTCATGGGTTATACCTCTGGATCAAAGGTTCGGGTGGCGCTCATCTAAGAAGACAACCTGTTTTGGTATAGACATCCGAACAGACTCCAAACACACATGCATCCATTGATTTGTGTGAGATATCAACATTTAGGTAACCGGAATGCAGACTGAAAAGTTGAGTGAAAACAAGGTCCCTACCATTTTAGTCACTCAGTCAGTCAGTTATAACGTAGAACTTCGAACATGCGTATATCAGTTCAAGTTGGGACGAATTCGGGGGTCGCAATGTTTTTCCTTGTGCATTAGTATTCTCTGAGAATAGTTGGTTATCTCGGCATAGTTGCGACCGACTGTTGCCATTACTTGTCCTGTGAATCGCAACACCATAAGGCCGACGCAGTTGTCTTTCACTTTTGCTCCGTCTACATACTTGAGCATTGAAGTCACCAGCAACTAGTACTACAACAGAGAGCCTAACTTTTTGAAGGTAGAAAGTTTTCAGAAAAGTTCTTCTTTTACTTCACTTAAGCTGCAGTCAGTGGCAGTGTAGGCAGAGATTATGAGGAGATGACGGTTTTTTACTTAAACAAGTTGAGGTCAAATTATTGTTCAGACTCGCATGCTTCATGTGCATTTCGGAGAAGCAGCACATATAGATGTCACGGGATTTGAGAGACCAAAGTAATGCAGCCCGTTGTCCTATTTGACACAAGTTTCGAGCACTGAAAGCTCCAATATGTAGTTTAGAGCGGGTTTCAGGAGATTCAGTTTATCTTTAATTTACCTGCCCCGTAATCTGTCAACTTTGTGCTTTTAATATGGACTTGTAATTCTCATTAGAAGGTCAATTTCAAAACTCAGATTTTTCGAGTGATAAAAATATAACTAGTCCTGAAACTTTAGATAAACAGTTCCTTCATGTAATGGACTTTTTCATTAATCAAAGTGCTTTCACAGTCACATATAATGTTATACTACCTCTCTTTAAAGCACAAAAGTAGCATATTAATGATTCGTTAGACATGAAACAATTAAAAGACATATATTTGTTTTATCTGTTAAAACAGCTTGCTATTTGGTTGAATCAAAATTTTATTCCTGGATCCGAAATCACAGTCGATGAACAATCTTCACTGGCTGTTGTTTTTGAAGAGTTGCGCCCAGCTAACACATGGATCTCGACAACAAATGATAAATTACATGCAACTTTGAATAATTTTATTGCCCAACAAGAAAATTCAAAACGTTTACTGTACATAACTATGACAAATAAAGGAGAAGTAAGTCATGAATTCACCGGGTTGCTCGATCTTCTATTATATCACAATGTTATTAAGATGTAATTTAAAATGGCGAGTTTAAGAATTATTTTCCGAAGTAAAATAACCGTTAAATTCAAAAATATTATACGAACTATTTAGTTTCACCCTCTGAATATTATACACCGTTATGAGTTATTATGATACCGGTTACCTAGTTGATATGTATACAAACCATAAGAAAAATGCTCACATATTCATTACAAACGTCTACTAGTAGGAATTATCCTCATCATTATCTCAACTAGTCTAAATTCACAAATTCGATTTGTTCGCTTGAACAATTGAGAATGTTGTGTGTTTACTTGAGAATATATGAGTTTGGTTTCTAAAATAAATACAAAAATAACATATAACATTATAACTGTTCAAATAAAATCATATAATAAATAAAATAGTCCACAATGACAAAATCACATACATAAACAGCACAGTGAATTCGGATTTGTTTAAAGGTGAAAATGTTTCGCAATGTTCACAATATCTCTTAATAATGTCAGTTCATCAAAATGTTATCCTAAAATGAAATAAAACAATCACTTCTTATTCAACAACTTTAAATTTTAATTTTTCTCAATTTTATTCAATAGATTACAATAAAAACTGAGAATTTAGAATTAGCTGCAAATATAGTTCAATCAATCAGTCGGCATTTCAATATCACAGAATTGTCAAGTACATGTGATTTCCCAAAATCATTCAACATTCTGGAAGAGTTGATTGAAATGGTCAGTAATGAGTTTCTTATTTTAAATAAAGTTACATTGATAATACCAAAAATTAAAATATAAATGATAACTGGTAATTTACCATAAATAATACACATGAACATTGATAACAATATTATTAAACTTTAATTCTATTACATAAATAATCATATAAAAACGCATGTAACTAGAAAAAAGTTATAATTTGCAGTTATAGATCTTATTGAGATTTACTAATTAGGCTTGTAATTATAAAAGTTACTATTCACTGATAAAACTCACTACACTACTTAACCAAAAATATGTTGCTTAGAATCCTGGTATCTCCATCCTCATGAATTAAAAATCCAGTCTGTCACTTACAACGTAGAACTTTGTACATGCCTACATCATTTCAAGTTGCCGTGCCACATTTGAACTGAGACACAATTGTCAATTCAAATCCCATAGTAGAAGAGGTAGTAGAAGTATTAGCAGTAATCAAAAAGATTAATGATCGAACATATCATTCGGGATGGATACCCCAGAGGAAGAACCACTTAAGATAGGAGGAAAACAGTCCCAAGGAATTCAGAAGTTTATGACTTTGGCGAAGCCAAAGAATGGATACACCTGCAGCGTTGCATACGGTTTCGAGCCATGTCACTTAGGATCTCTAACCAGTAACGACTAATTTGTGCCATTTTCCAACCTTATCCTACACAACAAAACATTGCTCAATGGGACAGCCGATGATTGAGAATTCGTAGCACATGAGACAACCACTTCGACTGATGAAGTTTCAATACTTCATTCATCTATTGCAGGATATACGAGCAATGCTTCGGAGACACCTATCTTGCCTACACCATCAGTGACACAAGTCGGAAAATGTCAGTTGAGCCTTCGGTATCCATGCTGAGATTTCGTCACACACCGAGCCATTAGCATTGATGAGACTCCTAAAATAACTGAAGCAGCCAACAAGCTCAACTGCTTCACTCCCTACCACTTGTTCAGGTGTCGATGCAATCAAATCCTGAAGTAACATTTTGCATTTCGAGGAGGAAAACCGCATGCCGAACATGCTTGCATTGTTGCCTAGAGTAGTCAAAAGATTATGCATTTTTTCAGTGTCTTAATCAAATTGAACTATGTCATCGGAATATTCTAAGTCAACAAGTGAGTCTCCTGGTAGAAAGTCCACTCCTGAAAAGTCAGGCGATGAAAGTTTCAGATCTAGAAGCACGTCAGTGACAAGCTTAAACAAGAATGGATAGAGTGGACAACCGTGACGGAGACCACTTGAAGCAGTGGATTCCGATGACAGTTCGCCATAACCTCTCACTGGACCATTAGTGACCGAGTAGAGAGCTTGCATAAGTTTAGCATGCTTCTCTGGTACACCTTTCAAAGACAGACACTGCTACAGAACTTTCTGATCGACAGAATCAAATTCTGCTTTAAGGTCAAACCAAAACTACTACTACTGTGTCTATGTTCTGGGACCTATCGTAATGTGAATATGTGGTCTATAGTGTCATATCCACTTTGGAAACTTACCTAGTTTTCTCGAGTCTGCTTTTCACGATCTCTAGTTAACGTTGAAGTATTATCTAGGCTGAAAACTGAAGCAGTATACAGATTAAACTGATTCCTCTGTGATTGTTACAAGAGGACTTTTGTCCTCTTTTGTAGAGTGAGACAATCAGTGATTGAGACATCCAGTTACCATATACTACCTTAGATCTCAGTCTATCTTACTGTTATAACTAGAACATCATTCCCAAACGTCTCAGTAGGTATTCTGATCTCCCTCTCCTTAGATGTCCTATCGCCTTTTCACATTCGCTAAGCGTTAGAGGGCTTACACTGATCTGCCATTCTGGTTGACTGGAGATTGTGAGTTACTGAAGTGTGGCTGTAAGCCATCTGAACTGACCCCTGAGCTGCCCTGCCCGTCGATCCAACCTCCTGGATTGAGAATGAATAATCAGTCTATCCTTTTCCGAGATTGTCTCATTTACAGTTGGATTCCTAGTACGAGTTTCCTTGACAAGTCGGAACGTTAGTCTACTGTTGTATATCGCCTCTGTCTTTTCCATAGATCTTGATTTCTCTACCCACCAATGTTCACAATCATCGTGTAGGCTCTCTGTCAGCTTGCGCTTAAGCTGATTTCGCCATTCGTCATATCAGAGCCAGACTGGACGAATTTCCGAGCATCCATTGGTTCGGCAGATGAGACTGAAATCCACTGCTTCTCCCTAAGCTTATGATTTACCTTACTAGCAGATATTACTGCTGTTTTCACAGTCTTTTTGATATCGTTACAAGCTATCTCGCGATGGTAATTTAATCCACGATCACCTAAGTGTTTTTCTAGTTGTTTTTGAAATGTATTCATGGCTTTGCTAGCATTAAGTAAAACCTGATGAGGTTTGCTTGCCATGTCTTTCCTAATTTCCGGGAGTCGCAAACAACTACGTACTCGCACTAGAGCATGGTACAAATCTGAATGTGTTTCCCAGAACAAATTCTGGAATCGCCTGGTTAAAAGCTGTTTTTCCTTGTGCCTAAGGTTAGTATTCGCTAGGAATAGGTGGTTAACTTAACAAAGTTGCCATTATCTGTCCTGTGAGTAGCAACATAATAAGGTCCACCCAGGTGTGTTTCAGTTCTGCTCCGTCTAACTACTTGTGCACTGAAGTCATCAGCAACTATTACTATAACATAGAGCCTACCTTTTTCAAAGTTAGAATGTTTTCAGGAAAGTTCTTCTTTTGCTTCGCTTTAGCTGTAGTCAGTGTGAGTGTAGGCAGACATGACGAAGAGACAACGGCGACTGTCCCCAACTTTGCGAATCCTTGCTGTCCCGTTTAGTCTGATATTGCAGAAGCGACTACCTACCGGAATTCATTTTACGTGAACTAGTTCTGCCCTGTTACTCAGTGCTATACCTACATTAGTGAGGCCATTGGGACCATCAGTGAGACTTTGGAATACACGCTGTGTATATCAAGATGGTTTTTTATTTAGACAAGTTGAGGTCGAATTGTTGATTCAACGCGCATGCCTTATACGCGTTTTGGAGAAGCAGGATACATCGATGTCATGGGATTCGAGAGTCCTATCAGAAGAAGCCTGTTGTCCTATTTGACACACGTTTTGAGTATTGAAAGCTCCAATATATTGTTGAGAGCGGGATTTCAGGAGACCAGGAATAACATTTTGTGAACTCGAATCGTTTATATTAACGGCAGGAGGTGATAAAGAAACTTGAGAAGGATTGGTCGTAAAGATAAGAGAGGTGTAAGGACGTGGAAGGTCTCTGGTTGTCAGAAGGGGCACCGGCCTAGTATTTTGTGAATGAACCCGGCTTTCATCACGAGACGTCATAACTCGTTTGAACGAAGACCTTCTAACTCTCAGGGCAGAGTTAAAATGGTTTGAATTATTTTTTCTTGTTGGTGTTTTTTTTATCTAGTTATTTTTCTACGGAATGGGGTCGCCACACCAACCTTAAGCCTCCTACTTTATCCGGTCGTCGGGTCAGCAGTAGCCCTGGAGGGGCTACAGGCGGAGTTATTAAAAATCCTGGATTTAAACAATCGTAGGCATAGTGTTAAATGTCGACGTACACTCATTAGGGTTTTTTAGGTGATTTTATCGTCTAAATACTTACTAATTATGCTTATATAATTGTCTGACAAGTCTACAGTTCATTAACGAAGTAGATTTGCGCATACGGTTGCCATACATTTGTCTTAAAATGTATATTGGTTATTTTAACAGTTTCTATTACAGATAAGTAGTCTCATCCGAACAGTTGAATATTTTGTATAGAATATTGGTTCATTTATGTGTTCTAGATACCTCAAATAAGTCATTTTCAACAGACCTTAAGTTGGACGAATTCATTGTTAAAACAAATTACTAAGTTTAATTTTGCTGAAATGGTTATTTCTGTGAGTTCAGTAACACTTTTGTACAAAATGACTATTGTACATCGTTATTATCGTATCATTCACTTAATAAGTGTACAGTTTATATTTGTAAGTTAAAACAAACTAAACTGTCATATATAGAATTTTAAGCGCCTCTTTACACATAATCTCTTCAAAACCGAATGTGCATCATATTCGCAGAGTTCGGTTCTTGAACAGACCAATATGAATATTATACTTTTCGTTGATTACTGAAAATCAAACTTAATATAGAAAATTTTATCAATGAAATGACAAGTTACATTATGATTATCACATCCATTAGAGACATCAGAAGAATTGATCCCATCCTTTGTCTTTTTATAAAAATTTTTTTACTAGTCAAACGCTTATTCTTCAACCCAGCAACAAGTTTTGATGGATATGACAAGTAAATCAGATCATATAAAAACATTAGTCGTCAAAGCAGAAGATTATCGACTAGCCGGTGATTGGTATGTCAGTTTTTCATGACTGTTTGCTGGTCAGAAAAATGTAGCCACTCTGTGTTTGAACAGAGAGTAGTTTTTATTGTCAAATTTTAATATGATTTTGGTAGAATTGTCAAAGTTACATTTACCTGAAATCAACTAACATTTATATAGTGAATTGAAAATTGATTCTAAAAAATTTACGATTTGATAAAATAATTGCCTTTAGTATAGGATAGATTGGATAAAGCTGCCAGTTAAATGGTCACTAAAGCTATTTTTGATAATATTATTATTATCTTTTCCGATTATATGTTGTTGACTAATCAGTTTTATTTAAGGACAATAAAAATAGACCTAAAACGACTTAAAAATTGAACAAGTTTTAAGGTTTCTAGCATTCGATCATGAATACCTTAAAAAATAGGGCTGGTTTATGTTACAACCGTCGAATGACCAGTGCATTGATAATGATAAATCGTCCGTCCACGGCGGACTGTAATATTTATAATCTTGCAGCACTAGTAAATTAAAGCATCATTATGTGAAAGGCGGAACGGTAACAACTTCATCTGAAATATATTTCTATGCATTAGTTGATGACGATAAGATAATACCAAGGGGTTCATTGAATAAATTACTCTACACACATATACAGTGAACATTTTCAAGAAAAATAGCTTCAAATCTTTATACGAAGTTGAATAAAGTTATGGAAAGAACATCGTTAACTATTTTAAATGCATTATTTTGATGAATACAAATGTATGACCTAAAACAATAAAGATTCGTTCGTTAATACAACCGACAATTTTTAAATTAAGCGAATAGGAGGCTATTCTGTAATTTAAATATTTTTCAGAGTGACAAATAAAGTCAATTACTAATCGAAAATACTTTATCTTTATACTATGATTTGAGGATATATTTGATTATTAACAATACACAAACCTGCTGAGGCAATGATTTTAAAGAATACAATATCTCAGCAAACTAGATAGACTGGGGACTAACACATGACAAAACGTGAACGTTGATAACCCAGATGCAAAGCAAATAAAGAGAGAAAGATGATGAAAAGATGATTGCATGAATAAACATTACTATATTACATAACGATTGTTTAAATATATTTGAATCATGTTGGTAAAGGAGAATATTAACATCTGCGCACAATTTTAAATGAATGATAGAGGTGAAACATCAGTGATACAGATACGTAGATAGTAATTGTAGGTCAGCAAAATTATAGTAATGCTGATTTAAGTAATCTATAACTGTCCAACTACAGTGTGTTTAGTTATTACCCTTTTATCGTAATTTGTATAAAATTATTATTCATTTATCATTTCATCTTTTGAAGGAAATCATTGAAAAAAACAATTCAATTATTATCGGCCGCAAATGATGATATTGTGTCGAATTATTATTCCAGAAATATGGATTATGAAGCTTCGATGAACTGTTTAAAATACATTAACCAGATTATTGAACATGTTAGTTCATTGAGAGGTAATTCATTTTGATCCCTCTCTCTGCATATATATATATATATATATATATATATATATATATATATATATATATATATATTTAAAATTTATAGTTAAGGTGCATGGTTGTGATGGAGTTTCGTTCTCTGAACTGGATGTTTTGGTTGATTGTCATTACTTTTTTACACTCAGTGGCTTAATTTGTGCAGACTTGAGTTTTTAACATATTGATTCTAAGTAGAAACAGATTAGTAATACTGTAAAATTACGGAGTTAAATGAAATTTTTATTATAAAGCTCTTAACTAATTTGTATTACACTATAAAACTGTTTTAGCTAATTTTCCCTAATTTTAACGAGTTAGCAAAGCTTCCCATTATTTTGTAGGTGAGAGATACAAATTTCACAATGATGATCATTAGTTGAACAAGTGTCAAATTTCATTTTTTTAAATAACTAGATGTGTGAAAAATCGCTAAGGATTTTATTTCCCGATTTCATTGATATATTCCACATAATTTTATAGGTTTTGTTAATGAGTAGTATATTGTACTGTAAAAAGTTTCTGGTTGAATACACATAACGTTCATAAATGATGCATTCGTTAGAAATTTCATTTCTTGTTTTATGTTACAAACATTTAAAACAAAGAAATAGAAAATGAATTTCAAGTTAGCAAACATGAACAAATTATAATGAGACAACTATTGTCAGTCAGAGAGAACTGGACAGCTGTTTCTTACGAGCAGGAAGCAACGCTTGAGAAACAGCACGAAAGTCACGATTTTTCAATTTCTACTGGAACTAACATTATTATTTTAGACTTGTTACTCAAACACGATGATTACGAATAGATTTATAATTAGATAGTTTAGCACTAAATTCTCTGATGAATTCATTAAAAGATTAGGTTAGTAGTGTTTAGCACTAATGTCAGTACTGTTCATACACTTATCTGTGATATTTGTCGAATGACATTGTGCTCAGCTTCTAATGAAGTGAAAAAAAGAACTACAATATGCGAAACAGATTAAAATGAAGCTTCTAATAAGGTATGCCATAAAATATGTCAACTATTTCTTGGAAACATTTGTCACACAAAACATTGGTTTTAGATTCAATAATTTAAGTTAATTGATTACTTGTATGTACTATTGTGAAAAATGTTTTCTTTTCTCATTTCTCATTATCATCAATGTAAACCATTCAATGTTCTGAGCTAACGAATTCAAAACAGAACTGAGAGACACTCATCGTATCTTATTGTATTCTTTTTCTTGAAATAAGCATTATATTTTACCATTCATACAGAGTTTTCTCTATAATCAAGCAGTTGTTGTTTCGCTAAGATACCTGACAAAGCTGCATTAATGCACCATTGTATAAAGCTCTAAGAACAACTAAACACTTAACAGCCAAGAGATGTTATTGTTCAACTGTTAAAACTTACAAGCAAACAGCAACTTTTGTGTTTATCATTAAAAAAAGTCAATTAATTTTTAGTAGTCATGTTAGATATTATTTACTCAAAATGGTTTATAATTTACAAATTATTTACTCGTCATTAAATATAATTTTATTGTTGTTTTTCTGTAGTCGGAAAGATCAAGACCAATGTAATAACCATGTCCCATGATGCATTGAAAGAAAACAATATTGGAGCATTAAAAAAAATTTTTCGAACCGGTTCGAAATGACATTTTAACTCGAATCAAGTTTATATTACCAGTTTTTCTTTTTATCAAACTCCTGTTAATAAATCAATCCTTTTATAAATTCCATGTAAATAACAGTACTGTGTGTGTGTGTGCATCTTTCGACTGACTAGCTGTTTTCTGTTTTTATAGTCTATAAAAAATAATACTTTTCGATATTCAACCGGATTCTACTAGGATTAACCTTTGTAAACCAATTGAAGATAACGGGAATGAGATGAGGTCACTCTGACGTAATCGTTGGACTTTCGTTATCTTCGATTTCCTATATATCTACGTCTTGATGATCGCTACGAGAGAACACGAGTCGTTGCCACAATTTCTTTATTATTGAAATTATTTAATGATCGAAACAAATATCGGATTTAATTCAAATATGTATAGTCGATAATGACATCGAATTATTCAGACTGTTAATCGATACAGCTAGTCAAATAACTATATGTGTACTATCTGTTTTGATATTTACTCTGTTTTCTTACAACCGAAGTATATATTCACGGATAATGTATTCAACCATATCTTGCATTTATTAATTTTCTAGTTGATGTTCACCATAAAAAATTTACTGACTACAAACACTAAATAAAACATTGAGAGTATAACATTCTACCATGAACTTGAATTCTCAAAACTCGGATAAAACAATTATCAAAATTTTTTGGGCTTATATCCCAACTTCGCATAGGAACGAACAAATTCCAGTCGTCATCTATTTAATTATCCTCATCCATGTAAATTCTGGAAATTAAAAATCGTAATTATCATGTGAATGCTTTTCGTTGACTATTGTTATTCAGTTAGCATGAGTATATACTAGCAGGAAGTATTTACAACTGTCACCCAACCGGATGTTACGAATTAGGAGACAATTAACATGAAAAAATCCATGAAAATAAAATGCTCCAAGATTCAACAAACTGCTGACAAGGCGATTATTGTAAAAATTTAAATTAATCACAAAAATATTTTGAAATTATTTATTATTTGATAAGGATACATGGACTAAACTGCATTTCAAAGACAGAAAAGATAGAGTCAAATAAATGAAGCTTTAACCAATGCAAATAGCTAATAAACTAGAATGATACATTCCATTAATAGGTAGACAAACTTGACAGAAACTCTTTTCTCGGAAACTTAAATACAGAACATGACCACTTTGTATACACTAAGTAAAATATGGTTAGACATGTTTTGCCATAGTTTGTTCACTCATAAAGATACTTACTGAGACTGCTAGCGAAATCAGATCAAACAACTGAATCATGCATAAAATATAAAATCGAAACATGAGGTTCAAATATAAATAATCCTGGTTTGTGAGATGTCTGAAACTATTAGATGCGTCAAAGAACAATCAGTGGAGAAGTTCTTCCTACAGCAGTTGCGTAAGTTCAATTGATAACAATCAGTTACATGATCAAATTCTAAAATGACAGACAACAAATAGAAACCCGAATTCTCCACACTGAATACAGAACAGGTATTTCACCAACGGATAAAAAGAAATAAAGATGATTATCACGAATGTTAGAATAATACAATTACCGTAATGAAAGATTTGACTGCGACGAATTTATGAAATATCATACAACAATCAAGAGACTGTTTTATATTTACAATACTCATTGACAATCACTTTTGAATGTTGGTGACTAATGTAATATTTAGAAGAAACATCTATGCAGTGAGTAGTGGGGAGAGGATTTAGTAGAATTAATTCCTTTTCATCTTTGCAAGAAACAACCGCCTAGTGACTTAATGATAAGAATTATTGTGAGATTCAAGGTGAACAGTGTAAAATGTTGCACTGGCAGCAAATGAGTAATTTGAAAGTCTTAACGTAAGTAACTAAGAAAATTGGATAGAAAACTGTACACTGAGCACTGTCGTCGTGTGCAAAGATGAGATAAATAAAAATAGAATGTATTGTTGAATCTCATTCGATAGACGTAATACATACGATATAATGTTGTTCGCTCAGAATCGACAATTTTCGACAAGTGATACTTCTAAAACGCAATTGTTGGCAAACTAAATGTTTATGTCCTCAATTGGTAGGTAATAGCATGACTTTTCTGGTGGGAAACCATGAAACTCAGTAAGCAAACAAAACGGTATGCAAGCTAGGTAATAACCTTTTTCTTTAGTGTATAATGTCAAATGAAATCTCCATTCACACACAAAAGCAGAAATCATAAGAATTCATCTTAAGATTTAGTTCAAGTCCTTCAAGTTGCAGTGTCGCTTTACGGCTAGTCAGTGTCAACACTTAAACTGATGATAGAAGCTAAGGCACTGGAGTGCGTCAACCACTTCACTTACCTCAGAAGCCACGTATGTCCTGGTTAGTTTGTGTCTGACGGAATCTTGGCACGGATTCAGAGAAATCAACTCTTTAACCAACTCATGTTATTTGTGCCGTAAATGAGACGTCCATCTACCAACTAAAATATGAGTATACTGAGTGAGAGTTCTCTTTCTTTCCATTTATGGATGTAAAACATGACCTTTGAAATCGAAGACATAGGTTACGAGTGTTCGGTCGTCGATGCACTCAAAACACTGATCTCGTATGTTCAAACCATTGAATGTGTAATTCTGAAGTTAGACAGAGAGTAATTGGTAAAATTGCCAAATCGGTTGACTACTGAGGAGGTCGGAAAATGTATTACATATGCTCATCCACCCTCTTTCTTAATGGCCAATGATGGTTAGTGTAATATGTTTGGAGAATCTAGTGGAGGATAAACCTAACAGTCTGTCCGATTCACAAGTTCTTTGACATATTGATATACTCGAAACTATTACGAGTTCACCTTACTCAGTAAACGGAACAAAGTTCATTGATGCAGATGCACGATAGGCTATTCTAATCTGATTGTTCCAGGTCTCGCTAACTAGAGAAAGAAGTCTTGATAAGACGTAGAGAGAATGTATATCACACTCCCCCAGAAAATATGAGGTCCACCAGCATACAACTCGAGCTTATTTATACTGTGATAAAACGCCCTTGGTGGGAGCCATAAAATAGTGTACTAAAATAATCCATCAACTAATGACAGTCAAGGATTCTCCAAATGGTAAATGTAAGCTGAAGGTCAGTTAGGCATCTTTAGCGCGAAAACACAAAAATTCAAAATTTCAGGAATGAATTACAAAATTAGGACTTTTTGCAAGTGAGCTTTAGTGATCTAACATGAAGACTAAATCAAGTAGGTAGATATAAATTACTCAGTTGTAGTCAAAACGATTGTGATAACTAATGGTTGGAGATACTGTTTAGAGTCGTCCACAATGATCATTCATTAATTAACAATACCAGAATAGATGATTTTCGGTATAAGAAGTTAAATAACAGTGAAAACGGATGCGTTCAAAGAAATAGCATGGAATAGAGATCTCTGCTTATCTAATATGCTATAGATTATTTCTTAACCAATAAATACAAATCAATATAAACCAGTCCTAATAACACTGTTCAATATCCATTCAAATGTGATAAAATACTTCGAACATTGATGATATAAAATATAAACACCTCATACACATGAAATATTACCTACCACTGGGTATGCATTTCATATAAATCGCAATATAAAGTACAAGTACAAAATGCTATCAATAAAGCTGATAGATACAAATAAGGTCAACCAAATACTGCTAGCAAAAATTACTAACACATTGCATACTGAAATGGTTGGAATAAAGGAGAATTCTGCGAAAGTAAGTAGCATAACTAAGTAGCGAAATCGGGAAGCTTACATTTAAAACAACGAAATCCTAATGAAAAGGAATATGACGAAAAGTGAACCGGAAAAATCAGTAAATTTAACACAACAAGATTATACTTGATAAAAAATTGTCACGTTGACTCCTGTTGAAACTTTGACAAGGAAAATAAGAAGCATTCTGATTGCAGTTACCCGGAATCTAAGTTTTAAACATTTGGTTGTCTAGTCGATTGTCTACATTGATTCTTCACACGTTTGTTCTACATTTAGGACATATCTCGTTAGTGAATTCAGTACAATTTGTAGGGAACTGCAATAGCGTATGACCTCTGTGCGATACTCGCTATTATCTCAACTGCATACGTTTCAAGAGATTCAATTTAGCTGAAGACAGATCTCATCGACGTAATACTGCGTTTGATTCCACATTGACGAAAAGATTTACAACACTCTTTGAGATGACCACGTGTGGTCACGAATAAAATCCAACATAGTCTTCACTTCGGTCAGTTTTGCAATATACATCGAATACACACTGAGTACCTTCAGTACAAGTTGGTGTTCGCTAGATTACAGAAATCTAAAAATCAGGGGGTAAAATCTCCTTGATGTAGGATATTTCGTTATAATTTCTAAATTGCTTAAATTCAATTAGTTCACATACCACTCTCAGATTATCTCTTGAAATGATCTATATTAACAAATCATCAGTTTCGATCTCAACTCCAGTTCAACCGTGGCTTAACAAAAACATTAAAGCTGATAGGTTAGTTCTAACTAATATTAGGTTGATGAAACTCTTGCAATTTGACAAGCATCTACGCTTAGGGGATTCGCTGTTTGATTGTCACAAAATTGATTTTGGTTCTGTGTATATGGAGAAATGAAATATACGTTAGAAAATACCAAGATCTATCTATTTATTTTCAGGATAAAATTTGTTTGCAGAGTGATTTCAGGTCATCATATTGATGTCAAACTTAAATATTCAACATATAAATCGTTTATTCAGAATAAATCACTCATTTCACGAATCATATGAAGCTCACCGAATTTTGCATAAAATAAAATGAGACGTGATAATTAATTCATGAGTTATATGGATGATATGTATAAATAAACTGTCAGTTCATTGAAACAATTTTTTGATATCTGAATGACCTTAAATAATTAGTTAAACCGGAAGTACATTTTCCACTATATAAATGATGTTGTGCACGAACAGAATATCAAGTAACTGGTAAACTACACAGCAATTAATATCAACTATGTCTTCCCATGAAAGTAAGTAAATTATACTTGTTAAAATTTATGCTTTAATTCTAACTATTGTCATGATTGTGGAAATGAATTGTCCAACAGTGCAGTCTAACATCATGGTATTACTAAATACCGTACTGATTTGTAGATGACTCGTAAACTGGTAGACATCTGGTGTACGTATCAATGACATATTATATTATGTCGTCAAATGTGGTTGAAGTAGTATAATGTATTTCAATGCGTTGATGATGATCATTTCATGCTTAAAGTCTACTAGGACATACGAAACTACGAGTCTAATGTTGTTTATATTCAGTAATTAAGTACTGTCACAATGTCATGATTATTTTAAATGCACTCATGCTGTGAAGCAATATTGTCTAGCATTTGGAATCTCAGTAAACTACGTCCAATTCTTTCACAAATTCGTCCAACCTATAACAATTACTTTCATTTCAATAGAATAACAGCTAGATCGTTGACCATAGTTGGAATTCATAAGCGATTGGGGTCCAGTTCAGAGTAAAAAAATCAACTTAACACCATTTACTGTAGTTTCAGATCTAAATCGTATTCTACAGAAAAATAATACAAAATTTCCCAACAGGTTTGATTGATCGAATACCATATAAGCTTTCTTGGTATTGATCGCTTTTGTAATCGTGAACTTGCCTCTCCAGACACAAAAACTGTTCATACAGTTTTAGCCAAACGAATTTGTACAGAAGTAGCTTCATTACTAACAGTCATTAGGTCAACTAATAGTCACATACGGCCCCATCGACTTCACTTAGAACTATGGTTAACAGTGAATATGAATTCCAATTATCACGTCAAATTTCACATGAATCCAGGTTAACGCTTGTTTCGGTTCATGGGTTTTGTTAGATTTATGTTTGAAGTATAATGAAGTAACGCACTCAATTTATAACTGTCCTACTGACGTACTATGTTCAGCTCATGTGTCAAACAGCTAAGCCGTAAGCAACGGATGTCAATCATATTAATTATATGGTTTGAATTCGTGCGTTAAAATATATATATATATATATATATATATATATATATATATATCTGTATGATAAATACTAAACCACAATGGATACCTAATTATCAGGTTTCGAGTGTCTGTTTTTAAAACATACACACTCTTCAATATACACACATCAGATGGATGGCTAACTTACACAGTAAACTAAATTAATTGGATTTTTTATATTTTTCGCTTCAGAGGATCATCATCATCATGAACATCATGAACACCATGAATCCGGTCATGGTCATGACAGCAAAGACCACCACGGCAAATCATCTGAACATTGCCACGACAAAGCAGATGGTGCCGGTCATGGATGCCATGATAAAGAACAACATTGTGGAACTGAATGTCATAAACCAGGATCTGGAAAAGACCATGGTGGTCATTAAACATGCCTATCAGAAATTCCTAGATAGTTTATAATTTTACTTCTAATGACTAACATAAAGTAACCATAAACTTTTTATTGATTACTGTTCTAAAATATACATATTTAATGCTTATACGCTTCTTGATTTTGTGACTGATTATTTTGTTATTCATCGAGTTATTAAAGTTAAACCCAGATAAAATAGAATTTACCGTAGAGATATTCTCATGTGGGATGTCGAGTCGATTCCATTGAAGTTGTAATTATAGTCGTCAAACATTGAGCATCAAATTCAATTGAGTATTTGATGCATTTCTGGTCTCAGAATAAATCAGAAAATTTATCTTCAAACAGACACTGTACATGATACAAAACCATGAGTAAATAACTATTACGTTATCAGCTTTATTTCACTGTTTCAGTGGTTAGACTTCTGAGCACAAAACTGTGATGAGTAGATGCAGTAGTACTGAACTCAATAAATGAAACAGTAATTCCCAGAACTGTTCGATACGCAATCTAATAAACACGAATGTACCAGCACTCAAGGAGGAGAGAATACAGTGAGCACACTTGAAGGTATAACATCGCAATCCGAAGTGGACACGTAACAGTTTACAAAATAACTGTCACTTAGCACAAACATCACAGTATTTATTAAAGTATACCTTCACAAAGCAACTAGTCACTTAGTTTCGTTCCCACGAATAATATCATAAATCTATAGCAAACTATAACAACGGAAATCCATGAAAAGGATCTTAATGTCAGGTATAGAAGATGTATAAGGTTAGAGAGCAGCCTCGAAGTAGTCACACGGCAATATCACAATTCTGTTATTTTCGGCTTTGTAGACTTACGTAAAACAACCATTGGTCGGTAACGAATACAATTTAACTGAAAATTAATTGAAATGATGAGCATGTTATATTCTACTCTGAACCTGTACCTCGCCCCACACTTTGCTCTTAATAATTTCTTCACATTGCTTCATATGCTTACTTTGCTAATCGTACTTATTATATCCAATAAGTTTTAACTTTTGTCGGTTTACTCTTGCAGTCCTGATATGAAGTTTAGTGATAACTGAACTGAGTATTTGAGTTAGATGCAGTGATATCTATGGTTCACCAAAGATTAATTCTTACTATAAACATATGTACCACATTCATTCAACCGATTTTGACATTTTTAAGAATCCATAGTTTGAATTTGCTAAATTGTTACTTGGATATGCAAGTACTGCAAAATAACCAAAAGTTTCAGTTATATTGATAGCTGGTCGGACGATTTCTAATCTCAAGATAAAATTATTCATAAAAATGTTCACTGAAATTGTGTTGAATTGTTGCATTTGTAATTAGAACGCTATAATACACAATTGTTTTACAACTCATAAATAGTTATCTAATCAAAGAGGTAAATTACAGAATCGATCACAGCTTTCCCGTTCCCAGTCGAAATGTTTCATGCATTCTTAATTAAACTGTTAATTCGATAATCCCATTGAATTGTTCTATAGGATGAATCGGCGACATGGTGGCATAGTTCTTGATGATGGTGTCGTTACCTTAAGCGTTTTGTTTGTCTTTTCAGACACCGGTGGTTCCCGTTTCGCGGTTGTCAGAAAACATTCCTCCCTGTCTTTCGCTGACAGAGATGTGATTTTAATGTTTTCCTCAATAGGCACTTGATCAATAAAGGGTCGTGATAAAGCCTCTGCTTGACCGAATTGTTGAGTGCATCGATATTGGATTTCGAAATCATACCTCAAAAGTATCAAGGCACATCGCTAAAGACGATTAGCAGAATGGGCTGGAACGCCGGATTTAGAAACGAATACTGCTAACAGAGGCTTGTGATCTGTCAGGAGCGTGAATCTCCGACCCTACAAAAACCTGTGGAATCGGCGAAGGGCAAACACAAGGGCAGGAGCCTCCTTCTCTGTCTGGCTGCCGAGACATTAGTAGGAGTGGACATCAGTTTGATAGCTCGGATGTTCTCAGGATCCGGTCTGCGGCTGTCGACATCAAAGATAAACACCAAATACCTTGCAGCCTGCAATTAAAACTGGCATTTTTTTTGGGTGTAACCGGAACACAATATCACTAATACGTTGCAGTACTATTTTCGTGCGTTCCTGAAGTTCTTTTAATGCCGTCATTACAATCAAAATGTCACTGAGATAAGCCGCGACCGCCGAAATAACTGATAGGATGGTATCCATTAGTTTCTGGAAGAAAGATTGAGCGGTTCTGACTCTAAAAGGCAGACAGTTGTATCGGAACAAGCCACGATAAGTATTGATAGTAAGCGGCTCTCCTGATGCTTCATCTACTTCCATTTGCAAATAAGCATCAGCTTGATCTAGCTTTGCGAAAAACTTTACCCCATTCAGCTGAGTAAATAGATCTACAGGAACTGGTAGGGAATAATGATGTTGTTCCAGAGTTGCGTTGAGACCTGTAGAAAAGTCAGAATATATAAGTATCGTGCCGCTGGACTTCTTGATAACGACTATAGGTGCTGCCCGAGCAGAATAAGAAACGGGCGTAATGACTCTGCTGACGATGTTAGGTCCCCAGAACTCTCTTGATAAATGCCTTATTTTGGATTTCACGTTTGCAAGCATGGGCTGATCAGTTGACCTTGATATTTCATTTCCCACCAGGAAAATCCATGGCTGGGATTGGCTGCCGTGTATTTTAGTGTGCTATTTTAGTATCTGCCCCAAGGACGTTTCTATGATGTATAAATAAACGAGAGTTGTGTGCTTGATTGTGCTGTGATTGCTGGGTGTTGTAGAATATACTTTCTACGCTTACCAAAACTGCTGTTTTACAGTTTGGGATTCAAGGTAGCCTACCTGGACGCTGGTAATTGTCTCGTTCGCGTTTATCGACTAAAGTGAACTCGTGATAGCTTCAAGCGTACCTAGTGACGAACATAACAGACTCCTTGTTGTTGAAGGCGATTCAGTTCTTCATCTAATTTCGGTAACGTTGCAAATGGGCCATGTAGTCGTGATACCAGAAGGCATATGGTATTTAACGGAAAATCAGCTAATTTTAGTTGGTGCTGACGTCCTATGACATACCCCAGTAGATGACGAACCTCGGAAGGTAACTTTAAATTCCAGTTGTCCCAACAGGCTGAGGTAATTTCCTCATGCAGAGGGAGGCTTTCGTGTTGTCCACTTCGGGCTTGGGCTGCATATTTTGGTCCAAATTTTACGTCAGTTAATGGTGACATCAGATGCAGTATCTAACCACAGTCTAGACGAATGCCAAATAATATAAAGTGTAATGCGTTTCCTCTCACCAAATGATGAGATTTGATAGGAAGATATTTGACTCAAAGAATCGATACCAGATCTTGGAACAGACTTTTTGCTACTTCTGGAACAATTTGGCCTTCTCTTTGAACAAAAACCATCTTTATGACCGACGACTTTACACTTCCTGCATCGATGTTGCCCGAATGGGCACTGCGATGAACCACAGTGCCAGCCAGGAGCAGAGTAATTCCTTTTCGTGTTTCGGACTGACCTGGAGTGGGATGGACTGAGTGTATCAGGTGCAAATTTACTCTAGTTACGTGTCCACTGTACTACATGCACTTCAGATCGACTAGAAGCACCACTCTGAACCATAGTCATGTCTCGTTGTAGAATAATGTATCATCGTTATTCATTGGCCACGTCACTTAGAGTGAGTTTATGATCTTGCTCCATTCGACACAGTAGTCGTGTTATTATGCCACTGAACTTTTGAGACTGGAGACTGCAAATGAGGATAAGGGTTTTAAACTGGTCTTCAGACAAAGACTTCAACCGGAAACGTTCGCATTCCCGGTTAACGATGCCTGCATGCGTAAGAAAGTCATCATCTTAGTTCATAACTAACTTCAAACATCAAGAACGAGTTGTCGCCGAAAGTTTGGCTAAATGTCTGGATTGTATTTGCGTATGAGGGATCAAGTGGGTTCAAAGCAGCATCGAATTACTGTACTTGTCCAGCTCAAGTGCACCCAACTTTTGAAGTAGCGGCCGTACCTTTCAAGCATCATCTTGATTGGCAAAATTAAATTCGACTACATCTTCATAACGCAAGAACCACATGCTAAGAGTAGCAATGGCATCAGGGTCATAATGAGACTCAGCAATGTAATTTGCGATGCCGTCGAGTGATAGGACTATGGTTGCATTAGATAAGCTAGGCTGTGCGGAATGTGTAATCTTGTTATCTGTCAAAATCTGTGTTAGTTTAAGCTGCTGCTCAAGTAAAAATTCAAGTTTAGAAAGATCCATTTTTCAAGAACCACCGTCGCCAATCGATATTTTTAGAGTCCAAACTGAGGTTCGGATTAAGGAATGACTGTCCAGGAAGTTTAGATATGCCTCTTGCCCTGTTTAAATCCAAAACGAGTGATCTGGGTAAGTAACAGTCCTATTACTAATCATAAATATGAATATACATCATTACCTTAAAAATAACAGCGTTATCCCTTCAAGTATTCTAATTAAGGATATTCTATCGCTCTTATAACACCAGAGTGTTTCCAACACCGGAAGATTGCCCCCATTTCCAATCCAAATTGCACGCTTACAGTCAGTGTAAGAGTACCAACCGCCAGAGGAACAAAATCAATATGGATGTCGCCATAATTAAGTATCAGCTTAAACAACATAATGCAGTTCGGAAAGAAACATAGAAACTCAGTAAAGGCACAAAAAATACAAAATATAATAAAATACACATGTTATCATCCCAAAATGTAATTGAACAGAATACCAAGATGTAAAACTCAAACAATCTATAAGGACATATTACAAATCCATACACGGAGGGATTTTCCCAAACAAAGCCTTCCAAAATGGTTCCTACAATATTCTTGAAATTATTGCGAGTTCACCTTGCTCTATGAACGAGAGCGAAGCGATGAGACAGTAACACGATACGTTATCGTGATACGATTGTTTCCGGACCTACTAACTGTGTCAAGACGTCTTGATAAGGAGTAGAAAATATATCCTAAAAGCACCCAGGAAAATCGAGGATGGCATGCAAAACAAATCGAGTAAAATTATACTTGATAGAAATGTCCTTAGAAGAAAAACAAAATAAGTATACCAAATAATACATCAAACTATGACAGTCTAGGATTTCCCGTGTGAGAAATGTAATTTCAAATTCGAATGAGAGTCCCACGCGCGAAAAAAGAAAAATCCGAAATTAGGCCCTTTTTCAAGTGCGATATGGGGATGTAACACCCCCAAAATAATCAATTAAAAGTGATTAAGAAATAGTGAAACGTATAGCAATAGGTATTAAGTCCAACAGAAGCTTTACAATAAAAACACAAACATCATTAACTCACAAAATAGATCCGTAGTTCACATTTCCCCAATACCGATTACGTTACAGAAACAGACAATATTTCGTAGTTTGTAGTTTAATTTGTCTATATCATTGTCTATAATAGCCTCAGAACACAAGAGTCTGACTCTATGGCCGAGAAATTTGACCAGATTTATTTTGTACTGAAGAGGTGTACAGTTACGGAAATGAGTATATTAACCACGTCATATAATCTAAATGAATTTCATTTGATAGAACGCTCCATCAATCTGGAGAGGAGGACACTAAGGAAAACTATATCATTGTCATGTTCCTCTTCACTACTGAATTCGATAGTTGGACGAACGTTGCTGAAACTATTCAACAGATCATGGTTAGCATGCGACCTGCATATCGACAATGGTATTCGAGTTTATTCAGAATATGTTGTAACGGTCCGCATTCTAGTTTGGCTGTAAGAATAGATATACTTGCTTCACCTAACATTTACTTTTCAGTAGGAAAGTGAACACACTGCTTTACTTTTACAGAAATCTTTTCCCTTCAGTAAAGATTCCAGCAGAGAACCTAATCTGAAGAGTCATTTCTGCTGTTATTCCCTCACTTTACATAATAACGGGAATAGTTGAAGTTAAAAATAAACTGGTCAAAACCTATTTGTGATACCATGAGCTATTTCTATTTTAACTTGTATCCATGGGATACGGCATCAACGTCACTACTTGTTAGTTGCCGAATTTATAAAAACTTTTAATAAATATTTTGAACATTATTAGGAGAAGTGATTGAAATATGGCCTAAGCAAAAGTCGACCAATACCTACCTACTTAAATACATCCATTACTGTCAACGGAGTAGAGGCAGCTGATCATTATTTCCTAACGTATTGTGCACTTGACTTTCCTATCCATTTCTGTTCAAATTTTCTCTGTGTTTCCAATGTCTGTCTGCATTTCTTTGAGTAACGTGTTACGTGGCCTTGCCCTTTTCCTCTGACCTTGAGCGTCCTACTTGAGAGCTTGTCTTGTGACTTCAGTTGGGTGCTTTTTGTTTAGTGTGTCCTAACCACTTTTATTTCTTCAATCTTATTTCTTACTTCACCGGAATTTGGCCAGTCCTCAGTGGTTTGTTGCTCACTGTGGCTGGCAACGGATCCGAACTATTTTACGTAGACAACTGTTAATGACTACTTGTATCTTCTGGATGATGGCTCTCCAAACTTCCGGCTCACACAGTTGAACTATCTAAATATCTGTATTGAAAATTCTGACTTTGGCGTTTGTTGACAGTTGTTTTGATTTGAAGATGTTGTTCAATTGTAAAAATGCAGACCTCGCTTTGCTGATCCGCGCCCTCACATATATATCAGACCCACCATGCTTTGCATTGATGCTGTTTAGATATGTAAAGATTTTAACTTCCTCCAAGGCATTTCCATTGAGAGTGATTTGGCTGGCTCGTGCTGTGTTGTATCGCAGAAACTTACTTTTCACTTTATGTATATTGAGATCTGTCACTTCTGAGGCTGTTGCTACACTGGTCATCTTCTCTTGCATTTATTGCTGCGTGTGCGATAGAAGAGCCAGGTCATCTGCCAAGTGTATATCATTCAGCTGTATCCTAGCTGTACATAAGATACCGTGCTTTCCTCCAGATGTTGACGTCTTCATAATCCAGTCGATTTCCAGGGTAATGAGAAAGGGTGAGAGTTAACAAACTTACCTGACACTGGTCTTCACTTCAAACGAATCTGCGAACTATCCTCCATGCACTGCTTTGCAGTTTAATCCGTCATCAGAATTTCGTATGGTGTTGACTATCTTCGCAGTCACGCTGTAGTGTCGAAGAAACCTCCATAGAGTTGTTCTGTCAACGCTATCAAATGCTTTCTCGTAGTCACTGAAGTGGATGCAGAGTTGTGTGTTCCATTCAACTGGTTGTTTCACAATTATCAATAATGTTGCAGTTCGGTCGGTTCACAATTGATCCTTACGAAATCCAGTCTGTTGATCTCGAAGTTGGATGTCTACGAAGTCCTTCATTCGATTTAACAATACCGTGTTGAACACTGCCCGGTATTGAGAGAAGAGTGATGTCTCTGTAGATCTCACACTTTTTGAGATCTCCTTTCCTTGAAATTTTGATGAGGTATCCTTCTTTCCAGTCTGTTGGTACTAATTCTTCATCTCTAATCTTAACTAACAGACTATGGAGTATCTTTGCAGTTACTGTTACATCTGCTTGCATTGCTTCAGCTGGTATGTTGTCTGGCACTTTTGTTTAGCCACTCTTGGTTTGTCTGACGTCGATACAAGTATCTGTGACTGTTGGCTCGCTAACATTGGTTGGGACGTGATTGGATGCAGCTTATTTCTTGGTCGGGTTCAGCTGGGCTGGTCGATTCAAGAGTTCTTTAAAGTTTTCCACCCACCTGCTTTGCTGTTCTCCAATGTTGCTGATTACTCATGCTGTGAAGAAATATTGTCTGGCATTTGGAATAGCAGTAAACTACGTCCATTTCTTCCACAAATTCGTCCAACCTATAACCATTACTTTATTGTCGATAGAATTGCTATTCTTCAATGTTACTGATTGCTTTTCCTTCCTTGCTCTTCGCTGGTCGTTCTGGTTTAAGATAGTTTCCAACGAGCTTCTATGTTGTACTGTACAATTGTCGCACTTTCCAATCACTTGCAGCCTTTTCCACCGTCACTGCTATATCTTCCAGACTTTCATGTTTGTTAGCTTTGATGCTTTTCTTCACTTGCTTGTTTGCTTCTGTGTATTTAACTAGTGCTGTGGCTTTCTCTGCTCTTGTTCGGCTGATGTTTATTGTTTCCATTGTTCCAGAGTATCAACAGAAATCAATTCCTTGTAATGGTACTTTATGCGGCACAGAAGATCCTAATATGTTGAAGTGATCAACTCCTTGATCCCTCACCAATTGTTCTCCATGGTTGTTTCCTCTCCATTGAGTAAATCATGGAATACCTGGAACATAATACTGAGAGCTATCTTAAATTCTTTGGGCTTTCCGGTATCCCGAAGAAAGGCCGCATTCGACATTTGTGATGTTATCCGCCGTGTCGTCCAGTGTTTCATGGGTCTCAGTTTTATTTTGGCGACCAGCAAGTGGTGATGGGAGGCTATATCAGCTCTTCTCTTGGTTCTCACGTCCTTCTGAAGTTTTGGTTGATAAAGATATTGTCGATTTGGGTCTGAGTGGTGTGTTCCGAAGAAACTCATCAGCTTTGTGTATGCGTCTGTATAAGAATATTGTTCCACCGATGATAGGTTTGGTTGAAGCACATCGGTTTGCAAATCTCTCACCATTTTTGTTGTCTTTCTCCCACTCCATGTCATCTCATGATATCTTCACATCCGGTGTTGTCCATGTTAAACTTGGCATTTATGTATCTCATCAGGATAGTCAAATTACTTGATGGGTATCTCTCGAGGACTGACTAAAGCCTCTGGTAGAATTGATCTTTAATGTTGTCATTGTAGTCATTCATAGGTGAGTAGTATTAGGAGAAGTTCACTGTAATGCCCTCTTTCTTTGTTTTGAGGGACTGTATACAATCCTGGGTCAATGAGGTTCCCACCCTATTAGTGCTTTTTGTGTTTGTTTGGTTAGCATTAGTGAAACACCTCGCGTACGTGAAGAATTTTCCTCTTCATGACCAGATTATAACAGTAGTTCCCCTGAAAATGGTCTTTGTTGTTCCACCTGCGTCCAATGTGATTCGTTGATTCTAAGCTCCTCCAGGTTATATCTTTTCATCTCTGAGGCACTTTGGAACACTATCCCGGTTTCCCACATTAATCAAATTTTCCGTCGGCCCCGTGAATACCGGAGAAACATGGCTTTCATCACGAGACACTACAACGCTTCCGAATAAAGAATTCTAAATCCTATGTAGAATCTATTTCGCCGGCGGCTGTCCTAATCGCGTCCGATAGAAACACTCCGGTACGTTACTCCTAGATCCAGGTCCCAGCCAAATCAGAAGGTCAAATTTTCTAGGAGAAAACGTCTCTATATTGTTATAAAATGGAAATACAGAGGCTTACGGTATTTTTGTTTCTTCCAGGACTAAATTACTCCGTAGAGTATCTATTACAATAGCTAGTACGTGACACTAAGTCCAGCAGCCACCGCGTCTATCCAAAAATGTGGCGGTAGCCATATTATATCAAATTTAAACAATATATGTACAGTTCAAAGGCAAACACAAAAACTTCAATATAAGTACAAAATATGGAAAGAATAACAACATACAATGGTAAAATCTCAAATTGGAATCAAATAAAATACCAAAAATGTCAAGAGAAAAAGTCCATCATATCATAGCAAAAATATGTAAACATGGAGGGATTTTCCCAAAAACAAAACATTCAATAAGAATTCTACACCGGCCCGCAAAATCCCTCCATGCAAAAACAGCAAGCGTTAATGACACCTTATTTAGGGTTCCCATGTTATCCCCTAATCCACACCGGAATAGCGTGTAGGACTTACAGCAGTACGCCTACCCGCCATCCAACATGGATATGACCTATCGCGCTAACTAGATACCTATACTTCCCCATCAGGCCCTTGATTCCCCTATCTATCGTGGAATGACCTAATGGTAGTATAAACCTTACCCAATTAACCCATACGAACATGAACAACGCGTCGCAAAACTGGTCATATCCTATCCAAGGACTACATTCTCTATCGTGGGGACGAGTCGCCAATCCACCACCACTTGCTCCGATCAGCAGATACCATGAAGTCCGTGATGCCAACTTATCAACAGAAGTTTTTGACCCATAAATAATATGCAAGGGTGGAATTTCCAATTTTGACATTTCATCGTCTCCAGAAGACCTTAAGTAGCATGACGTAGGATCAATATTTATCCTTCCATCTCCTGATGCAGAGGAGGTTTGAACAGTGTTCATCATCGTCGGTAACTCATTTGTCACATCAGTGACATCCAGTTTATTATCATTGTCTAAATGATTCCGTTCTGCATTAGCATCCGTTTCCGCGGCACAAGACATATGCTCAACAATAGCATCATCATCACATATCACTGTAGACTGGCTGTTACCATCAATCACTTTCTTCTCATCATCACTCGACTGACAGTCAACCGTAATAGGAACAGTTACAGCTGCACAACCTTGTGCATCTTCAATCAACTTAACCTTCGTGACGAGGTCCGATGGCGTCGAAACACTAGGAGGCTCATTCGATGAAGTTGACAAACTAGTCCCTATAAGTGAACTGCTGACACTTTCTATATCCTTATTATCACTGTCACTACTGAGGTTCTGATGGCTACTATTTCTATGGCTAGTCGTAGCATCCGAAAGAGCATGAGGTTCAGGCTTCTTAGTAATAGTAGCATCATGTCTCCTAGGCTTCTTAGCCGTTACTGTACCATCATCACTTATCCTAGAATCTACTCTAGGTCCAGTTATATAATTTACCCTAACTGAAGGGTTCCGAAAATAAGCTTTATTCCGTTCAGTTAATCCTGCCTGGGTCTTATTCATATTTGCTGAACTCATTAACCTCTGATTACTAGAATCCAAATAACCATTCCAGGCTTTTCGAGCAGCTAAGAGGCTTTTATCACCACACACTTCGGATCCATCTTGATGCCTACCCTTTTCACCTTTTTCTTTCTTTTCTATACTTAGAAAAGCCATCTTATCTGTTACATCAACCGGCTTCTTGCTAGGACACGCATCAAGAGGCTTTACATCGTTACGGTCACATACTCGTCCTTCATCAGCGTATGCTTTCGTGATATAATTGACAAATCTCTTATCTTCCGAGCGTGCTTTAGGTAGAAACGAAGAATCCGAATGTCTCGCACGCAGACCACTAGTAGCTTCCGTATTATTTCCTGTTTTAGCCTGATAAGCTAATCTTCCAAACCTACTACTAGCTATCTTAGCACGAGACATAATAAATTCCGTCAATTCGTTAAAATTGGGCTCTCTCTCCTCTTCGTCCCACTTGAATACTAGCTCTGCCCACTGGGCTTGCATTCGACGAGGTAAGAGCCTTACTATTCGTTCTAAAGTAGCCATAGAGTTAAGTTCAGCTGTACAATTTAACTGTTCTAAAGTTAAAGAAGCATTCTGCATTTTAATGGCCAAGTTCGTCAATGATTCAGGATCATTAAATTCTACATTCCCAGTTCTAAATAAGTCCTCTAAGGTTTCTCGCGCTATTACATGCGATTGTCCAAAGAGCTGTTTTAGAATGGCCTTAGCTCTCTTATATCCTGATTGTGGATCCATAATAATACAACCTTCAATCGCATTTTTTGCTTTTCCCTTACAATAATGAATTAAATACAATAAACGCACTTGATCATCCTTGATTCGAGGTTCTATAAACGTCTCTATCTGTCGTATGAACTTAAAATAGTCGCGAGACCTTCCATCAAAATATGAAAGCTCAACCTTAGGTAATTCTAAACCCTCTATCGATGACTTACAATAATAAATATCAGACATAACATGTGGGTTACCCATAAAAAGGTTATCATCAACGACTTGCCTAGAGCCCAGTGATCCGTCGAGCTCTTCCACCCTCCTCATGTATGATTTTTTTCGGTTTGACATCATAAATAAAGTTCAATAAAGACGGTAACGAATACAAAATAGAGTAAATCCAAATTTCAGTTCAAAAATTAATGATACGTAGTTCCAACTTCTTCCTCCAAGGAAGTCTAGTATGATAAACGATTAAATTCCAAATGTTTCCTTGTAATTCTTAATAATCCAAATAGATCCAAATTATATGCGTTCTGGTAAATATTTCCAAGTATAATTCACGCCAGAAGGATAAATACCAGACTGTAGAATCTATTTCGCCGGCGGCTGTCCTAATCGCGTCCGATAGAAACACTCCGGTACGTTACTCCTAGATCCAGGTCCCAGCCAAATCAGAAGGTCAAAATTTCTAGGAGAAAACGTCTCTATATTGTTATAAAATGGAAATACAGAGGCTTACGGTATTTTTGTTTCTTCCAGGACTAAATTACTCCGTAGAGTATCTATTACAATAGCTAGTAAGTGACACTAAGTCCAGCAGCCACCGCGTCTATCCAAAAATGTGGCGGTAGCCATATTATATCAAATTTAAACAATATATGTACAGTTCAAAGGCAAACACAAAAACTTCAATATAAGTACAAAATATGGAAAGAATAACAACATACAATGGTAAAATCTCAAATTGGAATCAAATAAAATACCAAAAATGTCAAGAGAAAAAGTCCATCATATCATAGCAAAAATATGTAAACATGGAGGGATTTTCCCAAAAACAAAACATTCAAAAAGAATTCTACATCCTAGGGCAAATTTTAATTGGCTTGTATTATTTTTCTGATTGGGCGCAATCAGCAATTGAGACAAGATACTTGAGATAATATCCATTTCCTAGATTAAGCTTAAAATATCGGTCAATCCACCTGCCAAAACTCGACAACTAGCATCAAAACGTTCTGTGACAAACCTGTCGGGAAATTTTGCTCCCATTCGCCTCGGAATTCCTACAGCTTTTTCAACTTTATAAATTGAAAAAAGGGGAGTCAGAGGACTTACGCCGATTCTCCATCCAGGTTGACAGTAGATAGAGGGTGAATTAGGTGAAGCCACTCTTCGGCGGTTATTAGAGAATTGAGTAATACTTGGATCAAGCGCTTGGAGAACTTAAAGGAAGGTCATGTCAGAAGGTGAATTTCCTTGCGATTAAAGTCGAAATTTCCTGAAAATAGGTAGTTGTCTGAGCATTACTGTAGCAGAAGGTACATAGTATATATTCAATAAGAAGCAGCCCTAGTGTCGTTGCTTTCACAGACAGAAAAGATAGAGTCAAATAAATGAAACTTTAACCAATGCAAATAGCTAATAAACTACAATGATACATTCCATTAATAGGTAGACAAACTTGACAGAAACTCTTTTCACTAAAATTTAAATACAGAACATGACCACTTTGTATACACTAAGTAAAATATGGTTAGACATGTTTTGCCATAGTTTGTTCACTCATAAAGATACTTACTGAGACTGCTAGTGAAATCAGATCAAACAACTGAATCATGCATAAAATATAAAATCGAAACATGAGGTTCAAATATAAATCCAGGTTTGTGAGATGTCTGAAACTATTAGATGCGTCAAAGAACAATCAGTGGAGAAGTTCTTCTTACAGCAGTTGCGTAAGTTCAATTGATAACAATCAGTAGTTACATGATCAAATTCTAAAATGACAGACAACAAATAGAAACCGGAATTCTCCACACTGAATACGGAACAGGTATTTCACCAACGGATAGAAAGAAATAAAGATGATTATCAAGAATGTTAGAATAATACAATTACAGTAATGAAAGATTTGACCGCGACGAATTTATGAAATATCATACAACAATCAAGAGACCGTTTTATGTTTACAATACTCATTGACGATCACTTTTGAATGTTGGTGACTAGTGTAATATTTAGAAGAAACATCTATGCAGTGAATAGTGATGATAGGATTTAGTAGAATTAAGTCCTTTTCATCTTTGCAAGAAACAACCGCCTAGTGACTTAATGATAAGAATTATTGTGAGATTCAAGGTGAACAGTGTAAAATGTTGCACTGGCAGCAAATGAGTAATTTGAAAGTCTTAACGTAAGTAACTAAGAAAATTGGATAGAAAACTGTACACTGAGCACTGTCGTCGTGTGCAAAGATGAGATAAATAAAAATAGAATGTATTGTTGAATCTCATTCGATAGACGTAATACATACGATATAATGTTGTTCGTTCAGAATCGACAATTTTCGACAAGTGATACTTCTAAAGCGCAATTTTTGACAAACTAAATGTTTATGTCCTCAAGTGGTAATAACATGATTTTTCTAGTGGGAAAGCATGAAACTCAGTAAGCAAACAAAACAGTATACAAGTTATGTAATAACCTTTTTGTTCAGTGTATAATGTCAAATGAAATCTTTATTCACACACAAAAGCAGAAATCATAAGAATTCATCTTAAGATTTAGTTCAAGTCCTTCAAGTTGCAGTGTCGCTTTACGGCTAGTCAGTGTCATTACTTAAACTGATGATAGAAGCTAAAGCACTTGAGGGAGTCAACCACTTCACTTATCTCAGAAGCTACGTATGTCCTGGTGAATTTGTTTCTGACAAAATCTTGGCACGGATTCAGAGAAATCAACTCTATAACCAACTCATGTTATTTGTGCCATGAGTGAGACGTCCATCTACCAATTAAAATATGAGTATACTGAGCGACAGTTATCTTTCTTTCCCTTTATGGATGTAAAACATGACCTTTGAAATCGAAGACATAGGTTACGAGTGTTTGGTCATCGATCCACTCAAAACACTGATCTCGTATGTTCAAACCATTGAATGTGTAGTTCTGCAGTTAGACAGAGAGTAATTGGTAAAATTGCCAAATCGATTGACTACTGAGGAGGTCGGAAAATGTATTACATATGCTCATCCACCCTCTTTCTTAATGGTCAATGATGGTTAGTGTAATATGATGTTTGGAGAATCTAGTGGAGGCCAAACCTAACAGTCTGTCCGATTCATATGTTCTTTGACATATTGATATACTCGAAACTATTACGAGTCCACCTTACTCAGTGAACAGAACAAAGTTCAATGATGCAGTTGCACGATAGGCTATTCTAATCTGATTGTTCCAGGTCTCGCTAACTAGAGAAAGAAGTCTTGATAAGACGTAGAGAGAATGTATATCACACTCCCCCAGAAAATATGAGGTCCACCAGCATACAACTCGAGCTTATTTATACTGTGATAAAACGCCCTTGGTGGGAGCCATAAAATAGTGTACTAAAATAATCCATCAACCAATGACAGCGAAGGATTCTCCGAATTGTAAATGTAAGCTGAAGGTCAGTTAAGCATCTTTAGCGCGAAAACACAAAAATTCAAAATTTCAGGAATGAATAACAAAATTAGGACCTTTTGCAAGTGAGCTTTAGTGATCTAACATATAGACTAAATCAAGTAGGTAGATATAAATTACTCGGTTGTAGTCAAAACAATTGTGATAACTAATGGTTGGAGATACTGTTTAGAGTCGTCCACAATGATCATTCATTAATTAACAATACCAGAATAGATGATTTTCGGTATAAGAAGTTAAATAACAGTGAAAACGGATGCGTTCAAAGAAATAGCATGGAATAGAGATCTCTGCTTAGCTAATATGCTATAGATTATTTCTTAACCAATAAATACGAATCAATATAAACCAGTCCTAATAACACTGTTCAATATCCATTCAAATGTGATAAAATACTTCGAACATTGATGATATAAAATATAAACACCTCACACACATGAAATATTACCTACCACTGGGTATCCATTTCATATAAATCGCAATGTAAAGTACAAGTACAAAATGCTATCAATAAAGCTGATAGATACAAATAAGGTCAACCAAATACTGCTAGCAAAAACTACTAACACATTGCATACTGAAATGGCTGGAATAAAGGAGAATTCTGCGAAAGTAAGTAGTATAACTAAGTAGTGAAGCTTACGTTTTAAACAACGAAATCCTAATGAAAAGGAATATGACGAAAAGTGAACCGGAAAAATCAGTAAATTTAACACAACAAGATTATACTTGATAAAAAATTGTCACGTTGACTCCTGTTGAAACTTTGACAAGGAAAGTAAGAAGCATTTTGATTGCAGTTACCCGGAATCTAAGTTTTAAACATTTGGTTGTCTAGTCGATTGTCTACATTGATTCTTCACACGTTTGTTCTACATTTAGGACATATCTCATAAGTGAATTCAGTACAATTTGTAGGGAACTGCAATAGCGTATGACCTCTGTGCGATACTCGCTATTATCTCAACTGCATACGTTTCAAGAGATTCAATTTAGCTGAAGACAGACCTCATCGACGTAATACTGCGTTTGATTCCACATTGACGAGAAGATTTACAACACTCTTTGAGATGACCACGTGTGGTCACGAATAAAATCCAACATAGTCTTCACTTCGGTCAGTTTTGCAATATACATCGAATACACACTGAGTACCTTCAGTACAAGTTGGTGTTCGCTAGATTACAGAAATCTAAAAATCAGGGGGTAAAATCTCCTTGATGTAGGATATTTCGTTATAATTTCTAAATTGCTTAAATCCAATTAGTTCACATACCACTCTCAGATTATCTCTTGAAATGATCTGTATTAACAAATCATCAGTTTCAATCTCAACTCCAGTTCAACCGTAGCTTAACAAAAACATTAAAGCTGATAGGTTAGTTCTAACTAATATTAGATTGATGAAACTCTTGCAATTTGACAAGCATCTACGCTTAGGGGATTCGCTGTTTGATTTTCACAAGATTGATTTTGGTTCTGTGTATATGGAGAAATGAAATATACGTTAGAAAATACCAAGATCTATCTATTTATTTTCAGGATAAAATTTGTTTGCAGAGTGATTTCAGGTCATCATATTGATGTCAAACTTAAATATTCAACATATAAACGTTTATTCAGAATAAATCACTCATTTCACGAATCATATGAAGCTCACCGAATTTTGCATAAAATAAAATGAGACGTGATAATTAATTCATGAGTTATATGGTTGATATGTATAAATAAACTGTCAGTTCATTGAAACAATTTTTTGATCTGAATGACCTTAAATAATTAGTTAAACCGGAAGTACATTTTCCACTATATAAATGATATTGTGCACGAACAGAATATCAAGTAACTGGTAAACTACACAGCAATTAATATCAACCATGTCTTCCCATGAAAGTAAGTAAATTATACTTGTTAAAATTTATGCTTTAATTCTAACTATTGTCATGATTGTGGAAATGAATTGTCCAACAGTGCAGTCTAACATCATGGTATTAGTGAATACCGTACTTATTTGTAGATGACTTGTAAACTGGTAGACATCTAGCATGCTAGTAGTCGAAATAACTGGTGTACGTATCAATGACATTTTATATTATGTCATTAAATGTGGTTGAAGTAGTATAATGTATTTCAATGCGTTGACGATGATCATTTTATGCTTAAAGTCTACTAGGACATACGAAACTACGAGTCTGATGTTGTTTATATTCAGTAATTAAGTACTGTCACAATGTCATGATTACGTTAAATGCACTCATGCTGTGAAGCAATATTGTCTAGCATTTGGAATCTCAGTAAACTACGTCCACTTCTTTCACAAATTCGTCTAACCTATAACAATTACTTTCATGTCAATAGAATAACAGCTAGATCATTGACCATAGTTGGAATTCATAAGCGATTGGGGTCCAGTTCAGAGTAAAAAAAATCAACTTAACACCATCTACTGTAGTTTCAGATCTAAATCGTATTCTACAGAAAAATAATACAAAATTTCTCAATAGGTTTGATTAATCGAATACCATATAAGCTTTCTTGGTATTGATCGCTTTTGTAATCGTAAACTTGCCTCTCCAGACACAAAAACTGTTCATACAGTTTTAGCCAAACGAATTTGTACAGAAGTAGTTTCATTACTAACAGTCATTAAGTCAACTAATAGTCACATACGGCCCCATCGACTTCACTTAGAACTATGGTTAACAGTGAATATGAATTCCAATTATCACGTCAAATTTCACATGAATCCAGGTTAACACTTGTTTCGGTTCATGGGTTTTATTAGATTTATGTTTGAAGTATAATGAAGTAACGCACTCAATTTATAACTGTCCAACTGACGTACCATGTTCAGCTCATGTGTCAAACAGCTAAGCCGTAAGCAACGGATGTCAATCATATTCATTATATGGTTTGAATTCGTGCGTTATAATATACATATATATATATCTTTATATATCTGTATATATATATATATATATATATATATATATATATATATATATATATATATATATCTGTATAATAAATACTAAACTACAATGGATAACTTATTATCAGGTTTCGAGTGTCTGTTTTTAAAACATACACACTCTTCAATATACACACATCAGATGGATGGCTAATTTACACAGTAAACTAAATTAATTGGATTTTTTATATTTTTTGCTTCAGAAGATCATCATCATCATGAACATCATGAACACCATGAATCCGGTCATGGTCATGACAGCAAAGACCACCACGGCAAATCATCTGAACATTGCCACGACAAAGCAGATGGTGCCGGTCATGGATGCCATGATAAAGAACAACATTGTGGAACTGAATGTCATAAACCAGGATCTGGAAAAGACCATGGTGGTCATTAAACATGCCTATCAGAAATTCCTAGATAGTTTATAATTTTACTTCTAATGACTAACATAAAGTAACCATAAACTTTTTATTGATTACTGTTCTAAAATATACATATTTAATGCTTATGCGCTTCTTGACTTTATGTGACTGATTATTTTGTTATTCATCGAGTTGTTAAAGTTAAACCCAGATAAAATAGAATTTCCCGTAGAGATATTCTCATGTGGGATGTCGAGTCGATTCGATTGAAGTTGTAATTATAGTCGTCAAACATTGAGCATCAAATTCAATTGAGTATCTGATGCATTTCTGGTCTCAGAATAAATCAGAAGATTTATCTTCAAACAGACACTGTACGTGATACAAAACCATGAGTAAATAACTATTACGTTATCAGCTTTATTTCACTGTTTCAGTGGTTAGACTTCTGAGCACAAAACTGTGATGAGTAGATGCAGTAGTACTGAACTCAATAAATGAAACAGTAATTCCCAGAACTGTTCGATACGCAATCTAATAAACACGAATGTACCAGCACTCAAGGAGGAGAGAATACAGTGAACACACTTGAAGGTATAACATCGCAATCCGAAGTGGACATGTAACAGTTTACAAAATAACTGTCACTTAGCACAAACATCACAGTATTTATTAAAGTATACCTTCACAAAGCAACTAATCACTTAGTTTCGTTCCCACGAATAATGTCATAAATCTATAGCAAACTATAACAACGGAAATCCATGAAAAGGATCTTAATGTCAGGTATAGAAGATGTATAAGGTTAGAGAGCAGCCTCGAAGTAGTCACACGGCAATATCACAATTCTGTTATTTTCGGCTTTGTAGGCTTACGTAAAACAACCATTGGTCGGTAACGAATACAATTTAACTGAAAATTAATTGAAATGATGAGCACGTTATATTCTACTCTGAACCTGTACCTCGCTCTACACTTTGCTCTTAATAATTTCTTCACATTGCTTCACATGCTTACTTTGCTAATCGTACTTATTATATCCAATAGGTTTTAACTTTTGTCGGTTTACTCTTGCAGTCCTGATATGAAGTTTAGTGATAACTGAACTGAGTAACTGAGTTAGATGCAGTGATATCTATGGTTCACCAAAGATTAATTCTTACTATAAACATATGTACCACATTCATTCAACCGATTTTGACATTTTTAAGAATCCATAGTTTGAATTTGCTAAATTGTTACTTGGATATGCAAGTACTGCAAAATAACCAAAAGTTACAGTTATATTGATAGCTGGTCGGACGATTTCTAATCTCAAGATAAAATTATTCATAAAAATGTTCATTGAAATTGTGTTGAATTGTTGCATTTGTAATTAGAACGCTATAATACACAATTGTTTTACAACTCATAAATAGTTATCTAATCAAAGAGGTAAATTACAGAATCGATCACAGCTTTCCCGTTCCCAGTCGAAATGTTTCATGCATTCTCAATTAAACTGTTAATTCGATAATCCCATTGAATTGTTCTGTAAGATGAATAAGTGGCTAATGAATACCCATACAGTGGTAAACAAAGATTGTTTTATCCTATTTTTCAAAAACTGGAAGATACACATGATTTGTCAGATAAAAAACACTATACTTTGTATAAAGTAAAAAACAATACCATCACAGGTAAGTAGTATGGGAGAAAACCAACACTTCTGTGTTGAGTACAAAGAAAGCAAGGCAGCTGATACGTTTTCTCTTCAATTGTAAAGCGTAATTAAGTGAAAGGTTGCATTTTGTTATTCAGTTATTTGAGCCACAAATGCAGTGTTCATGTAATCTGATGATCTGAGATACATAGGTTTGTGATATGACATATGAATAGATTTATTTGCAAGCTAAAACCTGCACGGACTGATAGAATATGTGCAATGCATAGTGGTATAATTCCACATTGGTATTAATAAATTAGTAATTCATGTAGCCCCAAACTCTGTCATCCATTTCTCGTACCGTTCAACATCACTAGCTGAAACAGATCTGCACACACGTCCGATTGCTTCTTCGAAATCAGCCATTCGTGTCGGCTGATTAAGTGTAGCAGTATTAAGGCCTTTGATTTGCTCAACCGAGAGTCCTTCTATAGCTCGTCGCATAGACATCATTGAAGCATCTCTAAGATAATAAAAAACATACCACAATATTATGTAAGTAGGAAAATATATCAAAGTCAATTTGGAAACTGCAGGAAATATGACTCGTACAAACTTTGAACATTAACGAATGAATATTCGTTTTTTAAAGGTCGGAATTTGAAGTCAGAAGAACTAAGTTACAGTTTATTCGTTTGTGATGACTATCGAAATAGGTTATGATATGCGCAAACGTATGTTCTTTCCATCCTAAAACTGTACTATGGCAGAGATTGATTACAAACAAAGCTTTTTATCGATTTCTCCTCACAATACACTTGACGCGTTAACTGACAAAAATATTAGATTTCTCAATCAGAGTTAATGCTTAGAATGAAACTTAGTAACGATTTACAAGTCCATGAAATAAACTACGGATGACCACACCAATTTCTTTGAAAGATAATAGACAGAATAAATTGATATCATGAATTAAAAGTTATATACAGCGAAAACACCTAGTTATATATACGAGGTGAATCAATAAATGCTTAAATCTCCCAAGTAATTGATGGAGACTGATACCTGTTGAAAAAGCAAATTACATGTTTAAGTTTGTGATCTTTGTTCAACATTATTTCTATCTTCATTCCATCCATATAATCCAGACACCCAGTATTTTTCACCTTACACATTCGTTAGTTCATATATGTGAATTAATAGACCGCAATGCACCTCAAGTAACAGATCATCTACATACGATCAAGCCATTTTTGACAGAGAATAGAACAAACATCATATAATTAATCAATTGTGATTAAGAAATAAAGAAACGTATAGCAATAGGTATTAAGTCCAACAGAAGCTATACAATAAAAACACAAACATCATTAGCTCACAAAATAGATCCGTAGTTCGCATTTCCCCAATACCGATTACCTTACAGAAAGACAATATTTCGTAGTTTATTGTTTAATTTGTCCATTTTATTTCTATAATAGCCTCAGAACACAAGAGTCTGACTCTATGGCCGAGAAATTTGACCAGATTTACTTCGTACTGAAGAGGTGTACAGCTACGGAAACGGGTATATTAACCACAACCAGGTAGTCTACACCTAACAACACAATTCAATTCACTTGCCACTGACTTCATGGATTTGCGCCATGTTTTGCTTTAGCCGTCCCTAGCTTTCTTCGAACTTACTACTAAACAACAGAACATAGCTCGTTAAGGCAGTCCCAACCAACTCAACTGATGAAATTTCAAAACATTTAATAATCTGCTACCCTTACATAGTACTCGATTCCTAACAACAGCATTGCTTACTCGGTGGTCCCAGGATATGCGGACAATGCATCGAATACTAATAACCTACGAGTATCCTCCACTCCTACTGACCGTGTTTCACAGCCAAAAAGTAGGACCGAGCGAATTGATGCTCAGTACACTCGTTAGCAAACGGATATGTAGCCGAAGCTATAAGTGATGCAAGTTGGAAACAGTCAGTCAAACTTTCCGTATCCATGCTGAGATTTTGTCAGTCACCAAGCCATCAGCACAGGTGAGACTCCCAAGATAAGTGAAGCGGTCAACACGCTCAACTGACTCACTCTCTACCACTAGTTCAGGTGGCGATGCAGTCAAATCCTGAAGTAATATTTTTGCATTTCGACGGGGAAAACCGCATCCCAAATATGCTTCCATTGTTGCTCGGGGTGGTCAGAAGACTGCACTTTGTCAGCGCATTCACCAGATAGATCGTAGTGTGAATACGTGCTTTATACAGCTACGTCTAGGTCTGGAAGCAGCCAGGTTTCTTCGAATCTGCTCTTTACGAGCTCTGTTTAGAATTCGAAGTATTATCAAGGCTAACATTTTAGACATTATATTAGACTTATTCCTCTGTGATTGTCACAAGAGGACTTTTGCCCTTTCTTATAGACTGAGACAATCAGTGATTGAAACCAGTCAGATGGAATGACGTTCAGTTCCAAAATTCTAGCTAAGATCTAATTACAATAAAAGACTTCGTAGACGCCAAAAATTGAGATAGACGGGCTGGATTCCGTAAGGAACAATTGTGAACCGACCAAATTGCAACATTACGGATCATTGTAAAACAACCAGTTGAATGGAACACACAACTCTGCATCCACTTCAGTGACTATGAGAAAGCATTTGATAGCGTTGACAGGACAACAATATGGAGGTTTCTTCGACACTACGGCGTGACTGCGAAGATAGTCAACACCATGCGAAATTCTGATGACGGATTAAACTGCTAAGCAGTGCATGGAGGATAGTTCACAGACTCGTTTGAAGTGAAGACCAGTGTCAGGTAAGTTTGCTTACTCTCACCCTTTCTCTTTACCCTGGTGATCGACTGGATTATGAAGACGTCAAGATCTGGAGGGAATCACGGAATACACTGAGTGGCTCGGAAACGGCTGGACGATCTAGGCTTCGTAGATTATCTGGCTATTCTGTCCCACAACTAACAACAAATGCAGGAGAATACGACCAGTGTAGCAGCAGTAGGTCTCAACGTACACAAAGGGAAAAGCAAAATTTTCCGATATAACAGAAAAAGAGGAAGACCAAAAACACATAACGCCAAGAAATGGAGACAGACATGAAAGGAATGAACAATAGTTGAATAGAACCATAAAGGAAGGTCCAGAACAGAATAAGTTAGAGGATGCTGGTCGGCGTTCTATGCTCCATCAGGGATAACAGGTAAGTAACAAGTAAGTAAGTATTTACTTTCAAAGTTATTGATAACAAAATAATTGTAAATTAAACAATTTTCTCATAATCAGTTAAATATTATTTAATGAAATGATCTTTGAAACTGAGAGATAATAATTAAGTGAAAAAAATTGTAATTATTTATGTACCTGCATACATTGGTTATATCTGCACCGGAATAACCATCTAACTGTTCAGCTATATTGTTTAAATCTACATCATCCGCTAATGGAACTTCTTTCAAATTGATTTGCAATAGAATTTTACGCGCAGTTACTGTAGTAAATCGAAATTAAAATGACACGGATTGAGAACAATATCTTTGAAGTATTTGTCAATGAGATTTACGAATGGTGTTAAATAAACAGAACATATTAATTAAAAAGTGTAAAAGCATCTTAATAACCATGGTATAATTAGATAACAATGAAGATTAATGCGTTTATGATTGTAAACCATGCTTAAGAAAACAATATACATATAATCTTAAAGTGTTAGTGAGTAAGTTTATTAGCAGATACAGGTAGGAAATTACTTCAACGTATATGAACTTGATAAAATAAAATAATGGAATTACTTTGACATAAATCGAGTACGCTAAGAATGTAGTTTTATATAAACACATTTTACAGTGTTAATACATAGTGAACATTAATTTCAAATTAAACTAGTCTCCACAAATAACTAAAGCTAAACAATCAGTTCAGATTTACAGCTCAGTGGTAGGAAGTTGACTGTTGTGACTTAGCAGTAAACCACTGCTATATCCATCCACAAGGAAGCTGAAAAACTTCCATCGTTTTCTATTAACTTCGTTCAGATGTTTTGTGACAGCAAACTAATAGTTCGTTATTATTATCATCGATAACTTAGAGCATTTTCCACAAGGAAAAAACAAGTAATAATTTGGTTGAATCTTATCACTAATATGCTGATTATACGTTTTGCATACACCTTAAGGGTTGACATTTTGTTAACAGATCTGTGACAAATATTTACACTAACTTAAACCATATACACTTATTTTGTAATGTTATTAGTTTTTTTGGGTTCCGGCTTATAAATAGGTATATATCCTGTGATTTTTTTTCAATAATGTATTTTTATTATTATGATGATTATAATTAATAATCAGATAGATAGTAACTTATTTGATCGGTGGATTTACTGAAACAGTTAATATAGATCTTATTAATTCGTGAAAACTTGTCACTAATTGACTAGATGATAGTAACATGTTCAGGATGAGACTAGCAGTTCATAAGTTAAGCTACTTGGTGAATCCGGCATACTTAAAGAGTAAAATCAAAATGATATAAAACAACTAACTAGACAATGAATATTGAATTTCAATAGCTTTGTGGTTGATGATGGAAATCATATTCAAGCAAAGTGATCAATTTTCGCATATAAATTGATATTAAGCCTTTCAGATCAAGATTACATACACAAACTTTGCTTTTTATATCAAGATAAAACAGCACTTTGGATATGATTGATATTTTTAAATTTTAAAATTTGAAAAACTGTATGTTTTACATTGCACTAGAGCATTCTAATGTCAAGGATAAGATACTTTAAAAAAGGAGATTTGCTAAAGTATGAGCCTTTTAAAAATGCCACAGATTACACTTGAGATCTACTACTGCACAACATTATCTACTTTCCTGTTCATATCAAACTCTATAGGGCTAGCATTCAGAAATTATCTAACACTTGAAAATCTTTGAAAATAGTGAACTATATATCAATTTGGCAAACATTATACTGTCAAAATAGCCTCATTATAAGACGATCATTACAATATCCAGTTGCTAAAACAACGACCAGAACATAAACTAATATGTAAAAAGAAAGTCTACGAGATTAGTAGAATGAGAAACAGTGGGTATAGGTAGAGATAAGTGCTATTCAGTATACTAGACCTTAAAAAGTCTTCCCAAATTGTATTGAGCAATGTAAATGAAATAACTGCGATATTCCACAGAAAATTTGAGTAAATTAAGGTTTCACAAGCCTAATATTGTATAGTAAATACTTCACACAAAAATCATACCATTCGGTAGTGGTATGTAGACCCGTTTCTCAAGACGTCTACGCAAGGCTTCATCGATGTCCCACGGGAAATTTGTAGCAGCAAGAACCATCACAGATTTTGTAGGATCTTCGTCTTGTCCTGTAGCTCCTGTCACTCCTTAAGAAGTAGAGATAAATTTACATGAAGAAAATAATTAAAGCAAGACAACAAACATATGCTTATTTGCATAACTGCCATATGAGATGCGATTTGACGCACGAATACAGAGAAATTTGTTAAAGCACAGTTTTGGAGTCCGATGTGCATTCGACAACGCTGAATAATTAAATTCGAAAGTGACAATCATCTAACACAGATACGGATAAATTTATTTCAACTGTCTCAGAATGGATACATTGGTTTCTAAAGTAGCTGTATGATATTCTATAAACGTTTTCCGAATAAAATTATTGTCATTATTATCATCATTAACGTTGAAAAACCAACGTTTCAGTGCTCCACACTTTTACAGTAATGATTTCAATGAACATTGATATAAAATAAAAAATCTATTTGATGACCTAAAGATAATCGAAATTACTAAGAGGATATTTGCAATATAAAGTAATTGACTTTTATGATTATATATAATAGCATCATGTAAGGCCAGAGACTTTATAACCACATAAAGTATATGCAACACTCCAGAACGTTAGTTGGTATCAAATAAAGTTGTGTTGTTGATTATTTACCACGTAAACTTACATCTACACATAACTGAGCAGAGGAATGATATATCACGTAAATACAGGTGTTACACAGATTCATTATGGACAAAAGATGTTATGGAAAAATCCTCTGTCTTATTCATTATCGGCCACTACCGAAATCAGATATTGGAAAAATGATTCAGTATGTATTCCACACATTTAATTATTATACACTAATTGCTCAATGCACTTGGGTCTCAGGAATTAAGACAAAACGAAAACACCTATTGATATATTTGTGAGTAGTTTAACGTTTTCAATTATATTAACTTGAAAAAGGTTTTAAAACTTTTTAAGGAACCAAATTTTAAAATTAATCGAGTGAAATATCATTCAGAATTTAATCCTATCATCATAATAATGACTAACTGAAACAACAAATAATCCTTAATACATTTTTAAAGGCAACCAGGTAGTTGAGTATACACTATTCTGAATGCGAGCAGTAACAGTAACGTAACTCAATATAAAAAGTATACATTCGGGTCATATAAGGATCAGGTCCATAAATCAATTTAATAAAGATCTATACATTAAATTCAGCGAAAATAACCATTACATGTATTGTTTACAGACTGATAGCATCATTTAGAAGTGTTAAAAACAAATAAAAGTTTTCTAAAAATTAGAGTAATTCTTTTTGAAATTTTCTTGTCCATCAAATGTAAACATACCATCCATTTGAACTAGAAGTTCAGATTTGACACGCCGAGAACTTTCATGTTCCGATTCACCGCCACGTCGAGAACAAATTGAATCGATTTCATCCATGAATATTGTGCTTGGTGCATAGAAACGTGCCATATCAAATAAAAGACGAACTAATTTTTCTGATTCACCTCTCCATTTACTTGTTAAACTAGAACTGGAAACATTGAAAAATGTAGTGCCACATTCTGTTGCTACAGCTTTAGCTAGTAATGTTTTGCCAGTACCAGGTGGACCAACCATTAATACTCCCTAGTAGAAAATAACAAACGGAAGTATACACATTAAAACACAGAAATTCGATTTTAAAAAAAAAAAAACAGTTGTGCATTTCAAAATAGGGTAGAAGTCAATTTGAATGATACAGCTCACCAATAATATACATGTTTAGGGTAAAGTATAAGTAAAGTGGAGGAAGTTCAAACAACCAAACCTAAACAAGAAATAATGCGATAAAGTAACCGTAATAATTATCACCAGAAAAATTGCCAAAACCTTTCAAAATTTATGCATGATGTTAATTTACAAAATAGATAACAATTAGGCAGAAAGAAAATATGAAGACAGACTTCAGTTCTAACAATCAAACAATAATCATTCAGAAACTGGGAAAACGGGAATAATTAAGAGTGCGATAGATAATAAATTTATTTCATTGGTGAGTGAGTGAGCTATAAAACCCGCCCTACTAATAATGTCTTACGGATGTACAATCCCAGTTAAAATTCATACGAAAAGAAATCAATGTCAATTGAGATGAATTTCTGTTACACTAAATTATTTACGGTGAAGTCTGCTCCTAGACTGATTTTCATCACATTTTTCTGATTTTTGTTTACTGAAAAATACTGTTCATAAATTATTATTATTATTATAGTTGATAAACAATTTATTAAATTAAATGTACTTTTAATTATACTTGGTTGATCATCAACAAAACTTTTATTAGCCAACTGATCTTTTTACTCTAGCTGCAGGGGTAGAAAAGAAGATAGTAGTTTCGTTCACTGTATGGAAGCTGGAGTTGCAACATATCAGCATAGAGTATAGACATATCAGAACGACAACAGAGAATTGAATTTAACGAGTGGAAATCGCTTTACAATTCAGATGATGCAAGAACTCATCAAAATACAATACAACCTAAAAAACTAAATCAGAATCGGATCATCATTCACCAGTTATTACCTATTCCAGTTCGATTAGTGTACTTGGCTTTGAACTACACTACGTATGTGGGAGATGGTGATATATAAAGACGAAAGCACAGTAAAAGAAACTTACTTTCCATGGTCTACGTATTCCTTTAAAGAAACCAGGAATAACCATTGGGAGAACTACAGCTTCTTGAAGTAAACGCTTCGCATCATCTAATGCAGCTATGTCATCCCAACGAACATTTGGATTACGTTGGACAATGTCACGTTCCAGTGTTTCTACAAGATCTCTGTCGTACCCACTGGCATCAAATTTCTCTTCATTGCTATTGCTACTAGTAGTAGTAGCATCTCCAGTGGACTGAGATCCAGATTTGACACGACGATTGTTTGCTAAATGAAGGTAATAAAATGAACCATAGATAGGGAGGGGTAGAACAAAGGAATTCCAATAAAGGAGTTTACATACGACTACTTTCCACCACCCTGTTAAATAGGTTGTCATATGATGCAGAGAAATGAGTACAAAACTTAAAGAACCACTCTAGACAAGCGTAAAAGTAGAAGTATTGAAAACACAAAAAGTATATTTGTTTAAGGAGAATAGAACATAATGATAATAACCGATGGTAAGAGACACTAAATGACATGGCTCAAAAGCGTTTGCAATGGCGCAGGTTCATTCATTATTTGCGTCCTCAGAAATTCTAATGTTCTGAATTCCTCATCACCTTTAACTTTTTCCATTTTAAGTTTATTTCACTAGAATCTACTTTTTGAATAATATGGACAAACCCTAATCCCTCCTATTACTGATGATGCTTCTGTTACCTCTACTACTGTGGGATTCGAATTGACAATTCAGTCTCTATGCTAATGGGGTACGACGACATGAACTGATGTACGTACGTACGAAGTTTGACGTTGTAACTGACTGAAATACCTCGAAATTGTCTATCAAAACAAAAGAACATGAAATTTTATCAAGAAAGTAGAAGAATTACCAGAAGGTTGAACAGTACCCTTGGATCGAGCATTCGTCGGACTAGGCTTGACATTGCGACGAAGTGACCCAGCAGTACTAGCGGTTGACTTGGAACTAACAGATGGAGGAGGGAGAGCTGGAGTATGAGCAACGGGTGGTTTGTAATAAGAACCAGAAGCTGGATTTGGTTGGACACTTGACCCAGAATTTTGAAAACTATTTCCATGTCTCCGTTCTAGGGGAGGGGGAGGCGGCCAAACATCTGGGTCTCTGGTTGGTTCTTCAACAGTTGAACGGGAACTATAGCGGCCAGTAAAAGCACTTAAACCTGAATCATCATCAGATACTTTAAAACTAGATAAGGTTTGGTTGACTTCTTTAACCAATTCATATTCATCTGTTAGCTCTTGCCGTACCTACTCCATAAACAGAAAAATGCCGATAGAAGTATTGGCTTTTGAAAAAACTATAAAGTAAATACTAGACCAATATGTGAAGTCTCATGATGTAACACAAAGACCAATACTTATCTAAAATACACTTTTTACAATGCACCGTTCCTAAAAATTATAAAACGAATATTACACTGAAGTGGTGCACAGAGAGAGAACTAAAATCTCATAGTCTGAACGCCAAAACAATCAAAAAGCTCAATCCATAATTTTATTTTAACCTATTTACCAAGTATGGCTGTATGCGTTTGATTATGTGCGAAATTAGTTGTGCAAGGTAGTGATATAATCTGATGGACAGAAGGCTTAACAGTTAAAGTAGATGACTGTCAATCAGTATAGCTGAAGTCCAAGACCTGCATCACCAACTGAGGTCTTAGTAGCCAGGGAATACCACTAGCTTTAACAACATGCTAAAGAATATTATTCAGGAATTAGTAAATAATGAAACTTACAGTTTGCCATTGTTGTTTTCGGTTTGCTTCTGAAATAGAAACAATGAACTTCTTAAGCTGAGCAAGACCAACAGAATAATATGTTAACGAACTTTCGTAATTCCCAAGCAAAGCCAATTCCCTCGCTTGCTTTACATTCTCGACTATTTCACTCAAAGACATTGTAAATAAGTTGGAGGTTGCGCTAAACTGGCGTTGGTAAGTAACAAACAAATAAGATGGGAATAAATTCATAACAAAGTAATCACTTTTGAAAAAGGGAACTGTGAGGGATATAAAAGATGAAGATACCACATAAAAATTAGTGTATGAAATTACAAAATGGTTTAATTAAGAGAGGGCAGTGTTACAAAAGATTAGATTAATACCGTTTTCCACAGTCACAGTCTGATCGAAACTTTACGACAGATTCGAGGCACTGCTCATGTGTCATGTAAAAATGGGGTGAGCAATGCTATGACAAAATGGGAAATCAGTTTTGGATTTTTTGACTGAAACAAGTGTTTTTCATATTGATACTTAAGCTGACGCGCTGTATCACACCATTTATTTCACGTGTAAATGATTAGCTAGAGTTTTATGAGGAACGCTGAATTCCGAGAATCGAAAACAAATTTACCAAACTGAAACTAAAATTAGTGCACCACCAAACAGCTTAGATAAAATGCGAATAAACATTAACATCTTGGTCGAACGAGCTTCAAAAGAGTGAGTCCTAGAAAAAAGTAGAAATCTGGTGACATGACGAAGTGGATTTTAGAATCAGTAATTAGTATCTTGGACTAAACTTCAGTTGGTATTGAATCTATATGATGACAGAAGCACATCAAAAACAGGGTGGTTTCTACGATGGCAGATATATAGATATATTCCGAACAGCATTTGTATGAGATTTGAAGAACTCACAGTACTCAAGTACACACAATCCATTAATCGAATAGGAAACAAATTTTACACGGAACGACAAGCTACTCTAATTCGTTAGTTGTGCAAATTTGACTTGCGCTCAGTTTGAGTTTCAGATCATAAATCTCAGACAATATAAACCAAAACTTTGAGCGATGTTGAGTGATTTTGGGACTTTTATGAGCACAAAATTTGTATATATTAGAAATTTTTAGCCAGACAGCTAGAGATGATTGACTAGAAATCGTGGATTGATATGAGCGAGTCCTTTAAGTTTTAAACGATATAACATACCTTACAATTACAGCTGAAACTACAAAAAAGTACATTTTAGTAAGCACAAGAACTTCTTCATGTTTTTATAAGGTTATAAAAGATTTTTATCGCTTAATACAGTATACATCCAGACTTATTGAAAGGTTTATTTCCGGTTAAGAGACTATGAAAACAAATCTTTGTTTTTAAGCAATTTACACACAGAGACGTAGATTATAGGACTACTTTCCTACTGCCTTTGCTGGTTTGGACTGGGAGGTCAACTCAACCAACTTACTATCACTGGTAACCTTGAAAAGTTATAATGACCGGTTCGGTTCCAGCTGTTCGGCAGTGTCCAAAGAATGGGGGTAGTTTGTGGGTTTGAGTGTTCCATGATTTGGATGGATAAGTTTGTTTCAGGCAGTAAAGTTGCTGAATCCCAGCAGCTATCACATTATCAAACCGGAGGTAGGTTAGTTTCAATGTGGAGAATGATAAAGATACAAATCCAATGCTAATAAGAATAAGAATCCAGAACTAAGTAAATAAATGGGTAATTTAGTTTATTAACTGGTAGTGAATACTAAACGAGGGGACCGAAAGGTAATCAAGGGATAGGAAACAGAGATAATAAGCGATATATATTATGTTAGTAATTTGGGGAGATGGCAATAATATCAACTAGCAGGTCTCAAGAGCTGCGTCAATAATAGCTGGTAGACAAGGGGGACAATTGATCAGATTATGAATACGCGTTTATCTAGTCTCTTCTTAAAGCTGTCCACTGAGGGATTTTCAGCCACTTCCACTGAGAGGGTGTTCCAAGTTGCAACGACTATTGGTGAGAAAAAGTGTGGGTGAACCTAGTCGTTATCGTTGATTACCTGGAGGGGTGTGATGGTGATGCGACGCTAAGTTACTCACGTTGAGATGGTTTGGCATGCCTAATATGGTTTACGCCATTATCAGATCACATCTGATTCTCTAGTAACTCAGGGAGAATAGTCCTAAGTGCTGAAGTCTATATTCGTAAACTCTATTTTTCAACCCTGTCAACAATTTCGTTTGCTCGTCTCACTAGTAATTCAGAAGATGTTTGGGGGAGAAAATACCACTTGCACTTAAAACCGTGAAGAGAAAAGGTATGGAAAGATATTGCGTGAGAAACTATGTAAAGTGAGTAGATCGCTGGAATTATCCCAGAGCTAAATGTAAAAGAAGCAACTAGGTACGATCCGGACTTCGAATCATCCTAACTAGATTGCATTATAACCCATTTGCGGATAACATCTCGAATCTCTATTATATACCACTCTTGCGTAATGCGACCATGCAGTTCTAGTTTTCACTTACTATATCGTTATCATCAACGATATGCTAGTTCACATGTGCGAATGTTAGGTATGCAGGAAAGCAAACACTCAACAGGTACTAGGTACAGGACAATGAAACCAAAGACTGCTTGTGAGGTATTCAGGAATTTGTACATCATGGTTACTGGACCGCAAATCCCTTGTACTACACCAAGGAATCCAAAAAATTCTCTATCTTGGCTCAGGAAGAAGAAACGCACTCTCTTCCATAAGAGGGAGAAAATGTAGGCAAACATTTAGGACAGTTGGCATTGGCGAGTCAAGATAGCCGCAGGTCTAGAAGTTTGTATAAAGTAAATATGATAAAGGTGTTTATGCAATTCCCAGACGCTTGCACTTTCACATAAACCTGCGGACTAAGGGAATAGGCAGCATACCAGCATATTAATAATAGTAATATTTAGTCCCAATAACTACGTTACAAGAGGCATGCCAGTTTACAAGCTGGATCAATTTGTCACAGATGCCTTCACATTTACTGCAAACGTTATCGCAGTTATATTAAGTAGCACATTTACACCATGTTACTGGCAGAAACAATATATTACAGCCAATTTTCAGTAGGAGAGTGCAAATAAGGAGGGTGCACAGTAGGTTTCTTTGGCGGTTTGCTGATATCAATAGTGAATTTGTTCGGAAAGGTCAATTAGAACGCGCTTGATACGAGCTGTGATCCAGACAGTCATGGTCATAAGGTGCATGTTCCTTAGAGGCGCCAAGGATTTCTCACCGTGAATAGGGTACTGAAAAGGGAGAAAAGAGAGAGAGAAAAAAGGCAGCAGTGTGACAAGTGTATACACATACATTACAAGATGTCAGTAAATCAAACTTCGTAATTCGACCCCTAATTTCATGAGCAAAGAAAGTGATAATATGCTTTGCAAACCGAACATAAAAGTTTCTGCGTTCAGTAGGAGGTTTGTAATGGGATGGGCTCAGTCTTACTGAGTAAAAGAAAAACGTAGTTCTGTGAAGAAAGTTTTTCTCGATGATTTCGTCCACTTAAACTGCATAGTTAATTTTGTTTGCTAAAGCAGACCAACAATTGTAAAAAATTTTATATATGAGAGATTTAAATTATTCTTTCATTATCCGCCATATAAATAACAATGTCATTTGCACCCAATGCAAGTTTAATAGCCGTCACCAATTAGCCAAATTCAGGATGGAATCATTAGACATTTTTAGGTAAAAATGATCAGAGATTCCGCTCTAGAACTTCAAACACGAGCTTCTAAATGTAATTTACGTGCGAAGCTGCAAATCCAAATACGTGGCTACCTGACTGCAGCAACAGATGATCGTTACCTAGATAACCAGCTGACACAACTTCCTTCTTGCACTTTTGTGTTATTTCTGAAGATGTTAATAATGATCCTCAAAGTGTTACGATACGAAATGTTGTATTATTATCAACTATGAATAAATCTACAGAGATCAGAGATCTTTTTACCTGAAGATGTCCTATTTCATTCGGGTAAGTGAATAGTTTGGAAAGTACTTTCAGTTTGCCCTTAGATGGCAAAACATGTCCTTTATGTGGTGAACTTTATCTTTATGTTACTTGTCTGTTAAATTACTTGTACAGGTAAGTCCCAATCATTTATCGTTGTTGCAGGTTGATTAGAGTCAATTATATCTAAGAAAAATTCGTCGTTTCCCCTTAATGATGTTGGTCACTTTACCCAGAAGCCGGTAAATTTATTATCTGACAAATATCGACAAGATATTTGCACATTTCCCTCATAAATTCTTATTATACGCACACCTCCATTTATCTTGCACTGGATCTCAGCCATTAGTTCTTCATAGTAACATAACTTTCGTAACTCGCGCCAGCCATCACGTTGCACATTGCAGAGTCTGAAACATCACCTATAATTTTATGCATAAAATTTTAGCCTTACATTTGAAGTCGATTTATCTTGTGAAATAGTTAGGCGACTGAACAACATTTTGCAGAAAATATGTTAGCAATTTTAACATTTTGATCTTGCCTGTAAATTGGCATACATCTTGTGACATGTTGTTATTTGAGAATAAATTATTATCATTAGGCTGCCATACAATAAACCTATGTACACTCCTTGACCTGCATCATTCGAATCATGGTTCCTTAGTTATTAATGTTTCATTTTCCAAATGGCCAGAAGAACTTTACTCAAAGAGCAATAAAGGAATACTCAACGCACTAGTAACTGATAATGGAACTAAATAGTTAAAAAGACCGAGCGACATTTCAGAAGCACCAACACATCACTACATTATCTATTAACCAGTCTACATTTTCGTGTGAAACATATTATATAAAGATATCTTTTTCGAAAGCCATGATCGAACGTTTCTTAGCCTGGTTTTCTAAAAGACTGCAGGAGCCAGACGAAAGGATAGGAAGGCCCAAGGCGTAGTAGGTTGGAGAATGCTTGTTAGTGGCCTATGCTACGGTAGGGGTAACAGGCGTATGTAAGTTAAGGGGTTGAAATATCTATCAAAATCTGACAACTCCAATTCACTAGCAGCGTTCACCATGATGTGACACAGTTTAAAAAATCAATGCAAAAGAAATGCAAGTATAGAACCAATGTACAGCAGGTGCTATTGCTATTCACGAGTTAGAGCATGAACTATGCGTACGGAAAGAGTATTCTAGTTCTTCTTCTACAGTATTAAACTTTCACTTCTTTCGTATTCCATGAACTATTGTTTGACTGCTTTTGTATGAGACCTTAGACACCACCTTATTCAGAATACCTTGTAAAATATTAGATCCCTCGTTCGAAACAAGTACCTCACAACCTTTTGATGCACGTCACTCAGCAGAGATGTTTTGCTCCCGCCAACTGTCAAGGGCGATATTCTCACGTTGTTGAAGCCTTCGTGTACATACTGTAATTGGATGGATGACAATTAATCTTCACCACTAGTAATCCTTTTAGTTGTTATTGCTTCATACCTGGTCTTACCAACTGATCGGCAGATAAATCTGTAGTGGTATCCCTTTACGAAGAGAACACAATTGCTGAAATTGAACCACTTGTTATTGTAAACAGTCATAACCATAACTGTTCTATTGTACTCCTTTTTGTTTAACTGTACAAAAGATCACAGCTAGCGCGTCCAGCGTGTTACTCTCACTGCTCGTTTATCCCTGGTGGTCGTTAGCTACTGCTTTATTTCGGTCTTGATATAACAAGCCAAATAGGCATAGTTATCAAGCATATACTCCCGCTTTCTCCTCTTCGTACCATGACATAGCGAACAGATCGTCAAGTCTCTCTAAAATATAGGTGCTTACCCTAAGTAACAATCACTTCAATCACTTCCCGATCCATACACAGTAAAATGACTCGTCCATGCTCCCAGATAATTTTAGACAAACCATCACAGAAAGTTGGCTGTTTTCCGATGATACCAACTCATAGCTTTTAATAGACACTTGCGGACTCCTTCGATGTGACCGAGGCTTTGAAAAGAGCGCTGATTATCTTTCACATAGAATCAGAAACGTTTAATGAGACTGTCCTTGATGCAAGACCTGACACGTATGGCCTACTGTCCACGTTCATGAACTTAAAATACTAATTGGATGCACTTGTCGAGCTTAAGACACTCATCAATCGGATGACACTACTATTAGTGACCTCGTTTAAATTCTCCTGCGAAATCACTTGTGGTAATTTCAGTCTCCCTGGAATCAACTGACAGACACACTAGTCCACTGCGCTTTGATAGCATACTTAGTGCCTCGGATATTCATGGCTATTAGCGACATGCACACCTGCCTACAAAAAACCACAATATTTTGGACCTAATATTTTGTCATGGCGTCGTACCAACATCTTTGGTGGTCATCGGAAAGTTTCCCAACAGCGATCATAAAACAGTCTTCTGCACTAAACCGTTTGTGACATAATGCGAAAAATCCAAAACAATAAGAATGCATTTTCAACACAGAGATTATGAACAGGCTGACCGAGAAAGCTTCTAATTCATAAGCTGGCACTACGAATGAGTTATAATTATTATAATATATATTCTCAAATAATAGTGTGTAAAATGAGGAACGGTAATTTGAAGCCAATCCACCTTGATACACTTCAGAACCCAGTCCGTAACTTGAAGACTATCTAATTACAATTCACTTAAGTTATAGCAACTAGTATGAGTCTTATCTATTTACTTACCATTACTTTGTCTGCTACAATATGAACTGCCAAACAATTTTATGGTCATATATTAAATTGCCATGCTGGCCTTTTTTACTTTTCTGAGCCTTATAAGCTTACTTACTTACTTACGCCTGTTACCCTCAATGGAGCATAGGCCGCGCACCAGTTTTCTCCAACCAACTCTGTCCTGGGCTTCCCTCTCCAGTTCTGTCCAATGTTTGTTCATTCTTCTCATATCTTTCACTATTTCTCGGCGTAGTGTGTTGCTTGGCCTTCCTCTTTTCCTTTTGCCTTGAGGGTCCCATGTGAGGGCTTGTCTCGCGACGCAGTTAGGTACTTTCCAAAATGTGTGTCCTATCCATTTCCACCGCTTCTCCCTGATTTCCTCCTCCAACGGAATCTGGTTTGTTTTCTCCCACAGTTCGTTGTTGCTGATGGTGTCTGGCCAAAAAATACGAAGTATTTTGCGTAGACAGCTGTTCATAAATACTTGTATCTTCTGGATGATGGCTTTCGTAGTTGTCCAAGTTTCCGCTCCATACAGTAGAACTGTCTTCACATTTGTATTGAATATCCTGGTCTTGGTTGAAAGTTGTTTGGAGTTCCAGATATTTTTCAACTGTAGAAATGCAGCCCTTGTTTTGCCAATCCGCACCCTCACATCTGCATTGGATCCACCTTTCTCGTCGCTGATGCTACCCAGATATGTAAAGGTGTTAACGTCCTCCAAGGAATCTCCATCAAGCGTGATTTGGTTGTTGCATGTTTTGTTGTGTCGTAGAATCTTACTTTTCTCTTTATGTATGTTGAGACCTACTGCTGATGAGGCTGCTGCTACACTGATCGTCTTTTCTTGCATTTGTTGTTGCGTGTGTCTAAGTTATTGCTGTTCAATGAGAAATTCTCTATATGACCAACTGTTATGCATTTCAAGTCTTTCTTATGCATATTTTTATTGATAGTGATGAAGATATTTTATGAGTGCATTATTAAACTGATTTTCTCTCAGAGTATTTTTATCCGACATAAATTTCTTTCATTTTCTCCTAATCGACATTTTATTCACCTAAATGCAACTGTTTATAATATTTAAAATAAAACATTTATTTGGCGGTTTCGGTAAAAATTCTTTCTTTTCTTTCCAATGATCGAAAAACCATAGAATTGATTTGATGAATGAGATATGAAACAGCTGTTTCAAGACTAGATGATTATTCATGCATTTATTTTAGATTTAGAATACACATAAAATCAAATTTTCACTAACGTATATGACCACATGTAAAGGTGTTAACGTCCTCCAAGGCATCTCCATCAAGAGAGATTTGGTTGGTGCATGTTAGGTTGCATCGGAGAATTTCGCTTCTTCCTTTATGTATGTTGAGACCTACTGCTGCAGAGGCTGCTGCTACACTCGTCGTCTTCTCTTGCATTTGTTGTTGCGTGTGCGATAGAAGAGCCAAGTCATCTGCGAAGTCCAGATCGTCCAGCTGCATCCTAACTGTCCAGTTGATACCGTGCCTCCATCCAGATGTTGACGTTTTCATAATCCAGTCGATGACCAGAAGAAAGGGTGAGAGTAAGCAACCTTGCCTGACACCGGTCTTCACCTCAAAAGAGTCTGTTAGCTCTCCTTCGTGTACGATTTTGCAGTTGAATCCATCATAAGAGTTCCGTATGATGTTAACTATTTTCTCAAGCACCCCGTAGTGTCGAAGAAGCATCCACAGTGTTTTCCTGTCCACGCTATCGAATGCTTTCTCGTAGTCGATGAAGTTGATGTAGAGTGGTGAGTTCTATTCTATTGATTGTTCCACAATGATCCGTAATGTAGCAATTTGGTCAGTACTCGATCGATCCTTACGAAATCCGGCCTGTTGATCTCGAAGTTGCACCGGTGTCTACAAAGTCCTTCATTCTGTTTAACAATACTCTGTTGAAGACTTTGCCTGGTATTGAAAGAAGAGTGATGCCTCTGTAGTTCTCAAACCTACTCAGGTCGCCTTTCTTTGGTATTTCGATCAGGTATCCTTCTTTCCAATCTGATGGTACTTGTTCCTCACCCCAAATCTTCTTGAAGAGGATGTAAAATATTCTCGCTGTTGCTTCTACATCTGCTTTCATTGCCTCTGCTGGAATGTTGTCTGGTCCTGCTGCTTTGACGCTCTTGATTTGTCTGATGGCCATACTGATCTCCTCAATTGTAGGTGCACCAATATTGATTAGGAGGTCCGTGGATGCTGCTTCGATGTTGGGTGGGTTCAGTGGAGCTGGTCGATTCAGGAGTTCCTGAAAGTGCTCTACCCACCTGTTGCTGATTACTTTGCCTTTTTTGCTTTTCACAGGTCGTGACGGTTTCCAGCGAGCCTTTTTGTTGTATCGTACAATTGCCTCAAGTTTCCGCCTCTTGCAGCCTTTTCCGCCGTCATTGCTAGATCTCCCACATATTTTCGTTTGTCAGCTCTGATGCTCTTCTTCACTCCCCTGTTTGCTCCTGTGTATGCAGCTTGTGCCTTAACTTTGTCTGCTCTTGCTTGATTGATGTTCTCTTGTTCCTCCTTTCTTCAGTTTTTTCAAGAGTATCAACAGAGATCCATTCCTTGTGATGCTGCTTCTTGCGACCAAGGACCAAGCTAATAAAATCGTGTTTTAATGGGCAAGCAATTGGGATAATCTTCAACTTAAATACGACCTAATACCAACAGTCAAAAATTGTGGCTATTCTCTAGCTTTTTTATTTACAGAGACACACTTTTCCAGTCAAAATAGTCAATCGCTTACTGCTAGTCAACAAATCGTTGCAATGAATTATCATAACGTTATTCAAGTGTCAGTTTTTGGTAACGTTGGATACCCGAACTTTACAAGCTATAAGGAATAAAAGTTGTTACGTATGTATGACTGAATATAATTTCTTGATGAGCTTAGCCGGCTTCCTTAAAATAACCGTCCTTTATTTTGAAGGTAAGTTGATTTATATCAAGGGAATTATTGATCAGTTTGAGTACATCATGTCACAGCCTAAATTAAATTAGGAAAAGAAACATTATTTGATCCGCAAACTATAATTTTACTGTTCAAACATATTCTAGAATATTCGTACACTCACCGGTCACATGAATTTACGCATAGAGAAGCTGTGGAAACAAAGTTGAATTTTGCTTTAGACTGCACTATTTTGTACTGCTAAAGTTTCAACATACGAAATTTGTTTGTAATTCCGAATAAATTCATTGATTTTTCAAACGAAGTTGTGCGCAACTAATGGCGCGAGCGAAATGCTCCGACATATTGATTTCGTAATATCTGGTTTATGAAAATATTAAATGACTTCAAAATAAGAACTTACATAGTCGTCAATTATAAGCGAAAATCAGAATAATTTAGGTGACGTGGGCCTTTTATCTTAGAAAAATTGCTTTTGGTAACAGCGAGAATTTTAAAATTACTCCACGTGATTACTGTATATTTCTTGAGATGTGTATGCGGTTTGAGTGCCGGAAATTGGCTTTCACTGGAGGTGACCATATACGTGTAACCATACGAGCATTTCAAGAGGTAGAGCAGACTCCCCTCCACTTTCAACCGTATTCAGGCAACTGGTGCTAACTTTTTGTTGTTAACAAACACCTTTAATCAGTGATTAATCTAAACAAGTAACCAAAACTATGTAAAATGCCATTTATTGGTGAAAATTACGGAAGAAACGTTATGTTATTTCGATTAAATAGGTCCACTTTACACATTGATATTATTTGTCTATGTATTAGATATAATAAACACTTAATGAATATTTATTAGTAAAATCACGAGAAAAGCCTTGTCAAAAAATGAATTAATTTTCGAATACTAATTTGCTGATCGGGGCAGCTGAAACATGTTATTCTACAGGAAAGACTTTGAGAGCAAACCAGCTACGGAAACATCCAATAGATATAAAAAGCAATCCTGAATTATACATCTAATGTCAAGTTCATATTATCAAAAAAGCTAGGTTTTCATACAGACCAGTAATATAAACTAATAAAGTACTCCTTACAAGTAACATCGTTCACAATAAATCAATCGTCACTTTCACATATCCACTGTGCAGTCTACTCAGTGATACTCCAAAGCCGATTTACGTTCAATACCTCAACGAGAAAGGAAAATGTAATACAACTACCTAATCCATACTTTCAACATGGAACGGATAACTAAGATATGTAAGACGAAAAACATGTAGGAATGTTTTTATACATGAATATGACATGAATAAATAAACAATAATTCGAAGATAATGAGAACTAATACAATCAGAAATAAAGGGTAAAAATAGGACAACCCCTGAAATATTATTTTCTAGCAGTCTCCAAGAACATTAAACAATAAATGAGTGTGAAATGGAAATCGTTCAGAAGAATGGTCTGCATGAATCGATAATCTGTCGACAAATAAAAAATTGAGAGAAACATGATTTAAAGTATCGAGGTGGAGATCACATGAGAATGTTTACAATCCGACTGACTGAAGAATGATTTAGAGCAGTTAGTACAAAAAGGAGAATAAACGTTTTTACAATCACAAAGGGTTGAAGCCAATAAAAGCAGCATATACGCACCATATCGCTATCGGTATCGCTATGTGACGGAGTGGACTATGGCCTCTTTGAACAGAACGAGCAATAGCTTTTTGTGTCTCATCCAATAAAAGTACGGGTATGGAGATTTTCAATACAGCAAGCCACTCTGTAATATTCAGTGCAGCTATTTGGAATATATTCTGAAATATAGTACAATGCAATGTAGAAAATATCATGGACAAAGCTAAATTAATGAAATAGTATGACTGACTGATTTTGATAGTGGTTTCTACAACTCTGTTAGCTTTTGTTTTTAATCTTTAGGTATCCTTCATTTTAACCAACCCTGTTGGTTCGTTCTACTTCTACGAATAAAAATAGTGATTTATTTTAACACGAAAGTACTTTTTAATTTATGGGAACTAAATAGATAATAAATTATATAAAGTATTCAATAAATGTGAAGTTAAGACACAATCGTAAGCAGACTTTTCTTATCGGCATCTATTGCCAAGATGAAAGTCCTTCTTAAAGGTGTAAATGACTACCACTTCATTCAAGGATGTTAAAAACCTTTTCAAACAACTCTATCTGTCCAGAAGTTCACTACTGTCCTTAAGAAGAGATGGGGATTAGGATAGGTCTGTCTGTCTGTCTGTCGACTCATGAATCTCGAGAAGTTGGTGTTCTTTGTTAACTTTCATCAATTGATACCTGCAATCAGGTACAGAACAATCTGACCGACATCGCCGAGGCAACAACCAACTAAACTGTTTCTTAAATGGTTTTGTCCATCGTCTGAGGTCATTAGCTGTTATATGTTGATGTCTCATCAGATTTACAAGATGTTTTATTCACACAAGAATTTTCGCTACTAGTGGCTAGGATGATTTGAAAGAGCTTTCAACAGTTACCACGCTCGAACTACTACGCGAGCTTTGTGTAATTTTATTAAGCGAGAATCTCCGTTTATTGCCAAACTTTCGGAGAGCCGGAGTAGACCGATGTGCCTCAATGAATTGTAAGGAGCCTTCATAAAACCCAACACTCACAAGATGGACATTTTCAGAACCTACAAGTGACTTTACTCGCTATTTTTTGTGTTGCGATGCAAACGAAGTCAATGCTGATCTACACCTTTCAATGAATTGAAACTAGTTTGCTTTGATAGTTAGTTACATCCGATTCGTTGATATCGATCTGTTTAGGAGTTTGTTGACCACCAAAAAGTACTATATAATTAGTGAAAACGACGGCGTAACCACAGTCCAAATAAACACTAAAAAGTGAGTCTTGTACACAGCCCCTTTAGTGGTAGCTTCTCACGATGCATTCAATCTGAGTCCAGTCTTCAGATGTAGAGAGAGGACTCCAGATAGAATGAGTTTTCATTGGTCGCCGAAACGACTTTCCTGAGCCTAGATGTCCGACGTATGCATTCGGATCTCCGACTAGCAATACATTATGTCAGATGTGCTTTCTGGAAATCACTTAATTGGTGATAAAATTTATCTTTCATTTAATTAGGACCGCAGTCTGTCAGGGCTGACAGAAATCGTGCAACCACATAAGGGTAATTGAAACAGACACCTAGAAGTGTTTACAAATTAAAATTCTGAAACCAGAACCTAAATAAATGGATGATTAAAGTTCAAAATATGAACAATAAAACTGAAAAACCTACCGCTAGCACGTTTATGTACAAGATCGCAAAATGTAGCGTCATACTAAAACAGATAGCAGCGATAAGCCACATATTGTGCCAAGGAGGCATGACCAGAAGTGACTGATTCTCAGAAAGGCTAATAAAATAAGCACATAAAAAAATTACCTGAGACGGATGACGTGATATTTCCATGAAAGATCATTTATTAAAAAAACAACTTTTGCTCAAAACATTACGACTCCATTTACCATAAAAGTTATTCCATGAGCTGCTCTATTTTTGAAAGACTTCTATAACCTAACCAACCACAAGTACACAAATATAACATTTCTTAATGGAGATGATTCGCTTTGCGCTACCCGGAGTAATGACAACAAACTTGGTATTCCATTCCACTATATAATTAATTCACAACAAAGATAGTTTAAAATAATGATCTGATTTATACATCAACAGAAGAAAGTGAACAATTTGCCAACGTAAACACTAGTGAATAAGATCTGTTTTGTTACAGAATAATTTGATTTGTTTCTTTACTGAGCTAAAGATTAAAAAAACAAGTTACCTGTTTAATGCGTTAAACATCTCAATTAAAACCAACACCGATAAAGCCATAGTCATTGGTTTTGGACTGGCAAATACGCCACAATTAACTCCTTTGAATAAAGAAGGTTCTAACTGGCATTGTAAATGATGCGTCTATAAAACGGAAACTGTGTTTTAATTCTAAGGTAAATATAAAAAGGAAAACTAAGACTGAACAGAAAAAAAATTATGGTGTTGGTGTTATAAAGTGATTTGAAATGAAAGGACGTACAATCACTAAATGAACGGTAAATAAAATTTGACGGAAAACATTCTTGAGGTATTTGATATGTTTTTTTGATCAATAGACGAATGAGTCCCGAACAATGCTCTCAAAGAAGAACAAGACTAGCAGTTACTTTCTTAAGTGATTATGCTATTAGAAGTCGAGTAATATAAGAGAAATAAACTAGTACGTGATTGACTTGAAGAATATATAAGTACATTTCAGATAAAAGGTTGGGTGTAGTTACGTGAATTTCTATAGGGAAAGAGAAGAATTACCGTGTTGAATTCTTTTTGCTTTCACATAGATTTTCAGAACCGTATACGACCGTTTCTTTAAGATTAGTACTTCGCCTGTTTTTTTATAGATTATAACTAGTCGGCCAAAATATTTTACACTGTTTCGCAGAGACGCAAAGAACAAGTACACGAGAAAAGTAGTGGGCGTAGACAAACATCACACAATTTCATTTACTGACAGTTATATTAAGTAGAAACAACCATAAGTAAGATGAAAGCTTCAATAAAAATGATGGACATGCAATATATGTTGCTCAGAATATATATGTAAATTGTATAAAAATAGAAAAATGCGTTTTCATAAGAAATGTACATACCAACTGGTAATAGTTTACTTTAGGACCCTCCTCATAGATCATGAACCACCAGGCTGCTGCTCCAACTGTTGCACAGCCAACATAGATACCTATTAACATGTATCGAAGAAATAGCCATCCAGAAATTAGTGGTTCTCTGCTTTTACGTGGTGGTTTAGTCATTATGTCGACATCGGGAGGATTAAATCCTAAAGCTGTAGCAGGTAGGCCATCAGTAACTAAGTTAACCCAAAGCAATTGTACAGGAATCAAAGCCTCAGGCATTCCGAGAGCAGCAGTCAGGAATATGCAAACAACTAACGGAACACAGTAAAGAAAAAAGATCAGAAACATGGGTTATGATAAAAAGTTTATGGTAAGTCTAGAGTATAATAAGTTGCAATACTTGTGTTAAATATGGAGAATTATTTACATATATTCGCTAAGTTGAGTTTTCCCTTGTGTTGACAGCAGCAAAAGTGTGTCACATTAGAAATATCCAGGTTGCAATCAAATTCGAACTATTTTGTAATGAAGGATAGATATAGGTTAAGACTTCTTGAGTTGAACACATGGATCAATAACTTAAGCGATTACAGTATTCAGAAAGCAACAAAATCAATAGTGTCGACCGTGTGGATGAAAACCCGACCGTAGCTGCTACCTTGACGTGGTGGTTGAGCTTGCCTATCGTGATGACCCAACCGATCTATATTGGCTGGAACACATGTTCCTGAAGGTTCTACCATGCCAGGCAGGTCGATTGGAGAACGATGAGACTAAAAGCAGCTACCCAAGGTCTGAGGGCGAAGTCGTACTGCTGACTGCAGAGGGGTGTGACAGCAGTAAGGTGTTTCCCTCGGACAACCAGCATCTGCAGCGATGCTGCCTTCTCACAAGGAAGGAAGGGTTAGAAAAGGTCGACCCTAAAAATGTCACACCTCCCCTACCTCACGGATTTCCGTCTCCTTGGGTAAGGGTGCCCACTAAGGGCCTTTAAGAACGGAGCTAATCCTCAAAAACTTCTCATAAAAAGGCCGTGCGTGACCGGCCTCAAGCAGTTGTCCCTTGGACTCTGCGGTCACGCACCAACACTAATCCATCTTCCTTTTCAGGTTCGTCAAGAAACAACCTTCCACGGTGTGGGCAGCCGGGAAGTGATAACCGCCCTCATACCCGCAACAGCACACGAGACAAAATTGTTCAAAATCAAATCCTTCCTACATTCCCTAATACCTCTCTTATCTCCACGACTAACTCTTCTCACATTCATTTATCACAGTGCACAGCTAATGCAAACGATGCGAGTTCGCGAAACGTCGTTCCTGGTCTCCTTAAACCCCGTTCCAAACTACATGTTGGAGCATTCAATGTACGGACATTGTGTCAAATAGGGCAACAGGCATCATTAGCTAGGACTTTAGAATCTCGTGCCATCGATGTGTACTGCGTCTCGGAAACGCGCATACAGGATCCGAGTAGCATCATTCACTTGACCTCACCATGTCAAGATAAAGAAGCAGCTCGATTTACCCTTCGTGTATCCGGTAGCCCTGATGCTGCTTCTAGGGGCCTCGCCGGTGTAGGTATAGCATTGAGTCGTAGGGCAGAACAATCTCTCCTTGACTGGATCCCTGTAGATAGTCGCTTGTGCGCCGTCCGACTGAACGGGACAGTAAGGACTCGGAAAGATAGGGACACTCGCCGTTGCCTCTTCGTCATATCAGCCTACGCCCCCACTGACTGCAGCCCAGATGATGTAAAAGATGAGTTTTACAGAAAGCTTTCGGACCTCCTCCAAAAAGTTAAGCGCTCTGATATAGTTATAATGGCTGGTGACTTCAATGCACAAGTAGGTAGACTAAGTGAAAATGAAAGACACCTAGGTGGATGTTACGGTCTCGCGGCTCAAAGAACAGACAATGGCGACCGTCTGTTGCAACTGTGCTCAGATAACCAACTTTTTCTAGCAAACACTAATTTTAAGCATAAGGAAAAACACCTTTTGACCTGGCGACCCCCGAAGTCGTCTCAACGTTGGACACAACTAGATCATATCGCCATCAGCCACCGATGGAGGGGTTCGATAGAGGACTGTCGCTCGTTCTGGGGCACATGTTTAGATTCAGATCATGCCCTAGTGCGAGCACGTATTTGTTTGAGGCTTGCTGGACGTAGGAAAGACACCGTAAGGAAGCCTCTTAGGGCTTTACTTGATGATAATCAAGCTAAGAAAATATTTCAGGAGGAACTAGAAAAACAGTTAGGCGGCCATGCAAGTGATTCCCATCCTGAAGCAGGTTGGAATGATATCAAGAAGGCTGTGGAAACAGCAGTGGTATCTGCTAGCAAGGTAAACCACAAGGCTAGGATGAAGCAGTGGATTTCAGTCGCATCCACCGAACTGATGGATGCTCGAAAACGCATCCCACCTGACTCTGAACATGATGAAGAGCGTAGTCAGCTTAGGCGCAGACTTATAAAAAGCCTACGTAACGACCGTGAACAGTGGTGGGTGGCGAAAGCAAAAGCGATGGAAAAGGCAGCGGCGATAGGCAACACTAGACAACTTTTCCGCCTTATTAAAGAAACCGGTATTAGGAACCCGAATGTGAGTGAGACTATCTCGGAAAAGGATGGTCTTATTATCCATTCTCAATCTAGGAGGCTGGACCGATGGGCAGAACACTTTAGGGATCAGTTCAACTGGCCTTCAGCCACACTTCGGTTGCCCACGATCTCCAGTCATCCTGAATGGCAAATCGATTTAAGTCCTCCCAGTTTACATGAAGTTGAGAAAGCTATAGGAAATCTAAGGGAGGTAGAGCGGCAGGTCCTGATAGGCTTACCCCTGAGATGTTTAAGGATGGTGGTCCAGTTTTAACGGTTAGACTGACCGAGATCCTAGGTAGAATCTGGGAAATGGACGTAATCCCATCTGACTGGTCTCAGTCGCTAATTGTCCCAATCTACAAGAAAGGACAGAAGTCCTCTTGTGACAATCACAGGGGAATAAGTTTAACTAATATAGTTTCTAAATTGTTAGCCTCGATTATACTTAGACGTCTAACTAGAGCTCGCGAAGAGCAGACTCGAGAAAACCAGGCTGGTTTTCGACCTGGACGTGGTTGTATAGACCACATCTTCACACTACGACAGGTCCTGGAACACAGACACACATTTAGACGTCCGACAATAGTCGTGTTCCTGGACCTTAAGGCGGCATTCGACTCAGTGGATCGTGAGGTTCTGTGGCAGTGTCTGTCATTGAAAGGTGTACCAAAGAAGTACATTAACCTTATACAAGCACTCTACTCGAACACCACTGGTCGGGTGAGAGCATATGGCGAACTGTCATCTGAATTCTCTACATCAAGTGGTGTCCGTCAGGGCTGTCCACTCTCTCCATTCTTGTTTAACTTTGTCGTAGACATCCTCTTAGAGTTAACATTAAGCTCGTCAGATTTTTCAGGGGTTGACCTTCTACCAGGAAAGTCGCTTACTGATCTAGAATATGCCGATGACATAGTTCTATTCGGTGAAGACGCTGACAAAATGCAGAGTCTTCTGACTACCATAAGCAACAATGCGAGCATGTTCGGGATGCGGTTTTCCCCCTCGAAATGCAAAATGTTGCTTCAAGACTGGGTTGCTTCGGCACCTGAACTAGTGATAGGGAGTGAAGTAGTCGAGCGTGTTGATCACTTCACTTATCTGGGGAGTCTCATCAGTGCTGACGGTCTGGTGACTGACGAAATCTCAGCTCGGATACAGAAAGCTCGATTGGCTTTTGCCAACCTGCGTCACTTATGGCGTAGGCGTGATATCCGTTCGCTAACCAAAGGGCGGGTGTACTGCGCAGCAGTTCGTTCCGTTCTCTTATATGGCTGTGAAACATGGCCGTTAAGAGTAGAAGATGTTCGTAGGTTACTAGTATTCGATCATAGATGTTTAAGAAGCATTGCTCGTATATCGTGGGACAGCCGAGTAAGCAATGCTGTCGTTAGGAAACGAGTACTAGGTAAGGATGGCAGATCAATAGATGAAGTGGTGAAACTTCATCAGTTGAGGTGGTTGGGACATGTGTTACGTATGCCTAACCACCGACTGCCTCGACGAGCTATGTTTTGTGGTGTAGGAGTAGGTTGGAAGAAAGCTAGGGGCGGCCAGACCAAAACATGGCAGAAATCCATGAAGTCACTGACAAGTGGACTGAGTCATGTTGGTAGATGTAGACTACCTGGTTGGGGTCCGCGAGACGAAAGTCATCAATGGTTAGAGACCTTGAACGACATGGCTCAAAATCGTTTGCAATGGCGCAGGTGCATCCACTCTTTGAGCTCTCTCAAATCCTAATCTTCTGGATTAGTCAGCACCTCTACCTTTGTCTTTCTAACCTTATCTCACTGAATTATATTTTTTGAATAATATCTTAAACCCTAGTCTTCTTTATTATAACATTAATACCTCTACCATCTTTATCACTATGGGATTTGATTTGACATTTGCGTCTCTGTGCTAATAATGTGGTATGGCAACATGAACTTATGTACATACGTACGAAGTTCTACGTTGCAACTGACTGACTGACTGACTGAC
>OX103971.1:50491208-50517925 GCA_944470395.2 Schistosoma turkestanicum
GCTAATAAAATCGTGTTTTAATGAGCAAGCAATTGGGATAGTCTTCAACTTAAATACGACCTAATACCCACAGTCAAAAATTGTGGGTATTCTCTACGTTTTTTATTTACAGAGACACACTTTTCCAGTCAAAATAGTCAATCGCTTAGTGCTAGTCAACAAATCGTTGCAATGAATGATCATAACGTTATTCAAGTGTCAGTTTTTGGTAACGTTGGACACCCAAACTTTACAAGCGATAAGGAATAAAAGTTGTTACGTATGTATGACTGAATATAATTTCTTGATGAGCTTAGCCGGCTGTCTTAAAATAACCGTCCTTTATTTTGAAGGCAAGTTGATTTATATTAAGGGAATTATTGATCAGTTTGAGTACATCATGTCACAGCCTAAACTACATTAGGAAAAGAAACATTATTTGATCCGCAAACTGTAATTTTACTGTTTAAACATATTCTAGAATATTCGTACACTCACCGGTCACATGAATTTACGCATAGAGAAGCTGTGGAAACAAAGTTGAATTTAGTTTTAGACTGCACTATTTTGTACTGCTAAAGTTTCAACATTCGAAATTTGTTTGTAATTCCGAATAAATTCATTGATTTTTCAAACGAAGTTGTGCGCAACTAATGGCGCGAGCGAAATACTCGGACATATTGATTTCGTAATATCTGGTTTATGAAAATATTAAATGACTTCAAAATAAGAACTTACATAGTCGTCAATTATAAGCGAAAATCAGAATAATTTAGGTGACGTAGGCCTTTTATCTTAGAAAAATTGCTTTTGGTAACAGCGAGAATTTTAAGATTACTCCACGTGGTTACTGTATATTTCTTGAGATGTATATGCGGTTTGAGTGCCGGAAATTGGCTTTCACTGAAGGTGACCATATACGTGTAACCATATGAGCATTTCAAGAGGTAGAGCAGACTCCCCTGCACTTTCAACCGTATTCAGGCAACTGGTGCTAACTTTTTGTTGTTAACAAACACCTTTAATCAGTGATTAATCTAAACAAGTAACCAAAACTATGTAAAATGCCATTTATTGGTGAAAATTACGGAAGAAACGTTATGTTATTTCGATTAAATAGGTCCACTTTTACACATTGATATTATTTGTCTATGTATTAGATATAATAAACACTTAATGAATATTTATTAGTAAAATCACGAGGAAAAGCCTTGTCAAAAAATGAATTAATTTTCGAATACTAATTTGCTGATCGGGGCAGCTGAAACATGTTATTCTACAGGAAAGACTTTGAGAGCAAACCAGCTACGGAAACATCCAATAGATATAAAAAGCAATCCTGAATTATACATCTAATGTCAAGTTCATATTATCAAAAAAGCTAGGTTTTCATACAGACCAGTAATATAAACTAATAAAGTACTCCTTACAAGTAACATCGTTCACAATAAATCAATCGTCACTTTCACATATCCACTGTGCAGTCTACTCAGTGATACTCCAAAGCCGATTTACGTTCAATACCTCAACGAGAAAGGAAAATGTAATACAACTACCTAATCCATACTTTCAACATGGAACGGATAACTAAGATATGTAAGACGAAAAACATGTAGGAATGTTTTTATACATGAATATGACATGAATAAATAAACAATAATTCGAAGATAATGAGAACTAATACAATCAGAAATAAAGGGTAAAAATAGGACAACCCCTGAAATATTATTTTCTAGCAGTCTCCAAGAACATTAAACAATAAATGAGTGTGAAATGGAAATCGTTCAGAAGAATGGTCTGCATGAATCGATAATCTGTCGACAAATAAAAAATTGAGAGAAACATGATTTAAAGTATCGAGGTGGAGATCACATGAGAATGTTTACAATCCGACTGACTGAAGAATGATTTAGAGCAGTTAGTACAAAAAGGAGAATAAACGTTTTTACAATCACAAAGGGTTGAAGCCAATAAAAGCAGCATATACGCACCATATCGCTATCGGTATCGCTATGTGACGGAGTGGACTATGGCCTCTTTGAACAGAACGAGCAATAGCTTTTTGTGTCTCATCCAATAAAAGTACGGGTATGGAGATTTTCAATACAGCAAGCCACTCTGTAATATTCAGTGCAGCTATTTGGAATATATTCTGAAATATAGTACAATGCAATGTAGAAAATATCATGGACAAAGCTAAATTAATGAAATAGTATGACTGACTGATTTTGATAGTGGTTTCTACAACTCTGTTAGCTTTTGTTTTTAATCTTTAGGTATCCTTCATTTTAACCAACCCTGTTGGTTCGTTCTACTTCTACGAATAAAAATAGTGATTTATTTTAACACGAAAGTACTTTTTAATTTATGGGAACTAAATAGATAATAAATTATATAAAGTATTCAATAAATGTGAAGTTAAGACACAATCGTAAGCAGACTTTTCTTATCGGCATCTATTGCCAAGATGAAAGTCCTTCTTAAAGGTGTAAATGACTACCACTTCATTCAAGGATGTTAAAAACCTTTTCAAACAACTCTATCTGTCCAGAAGTTCACTACTGTCCTTAAGAAGAGATGGGGATTAGGATAGGTCTGTCTGTCTGTCTGTCGACTCATGAATCTCGAGAAGTTGGTGTTCTTTGTTAACTTTCATCAATTGATACCTGCAATCAGGTACAGAACAATCTGACCGACATCGCCGAGGCAACAACCAACTAAACTGTTTCTTAAATGGTTTTGTCCATCGTCTGAGGTCATTAGCTGTTATATGTTGATGTCTCATCAGATTTACAAGATGTTTTATTCACACAAGAATTTTCGCTACTAGTGGCTAGGATGATTTGAAAGAGCTTTCAACAGTTACCACGCTCGAACTACTACGCGAGCTTTGTGTAATTTTATTAAGCGAGAATCTCCGTTTATTGCCAAACTTTCGGAGAGCCGGAGTAGACCGATGTGCCTCAATGAATTGTAAGGAGCCTTCATAAAACCCAACACTCACAAGATGGACATTTTCAGAACCTACAAGTGACTTTACTCGCTATTTTTTGTGTTGCGATGCAAACGAAGTCAATGCTGATCTACACCTTTCAATGAATTGAAACTAGTTTGCTTTGATAGTTAGTTACATCCGATTCGTTGATATCGATCTGTTTAGGAGTTTGTTGACCACCAAAAAGTACTATATAATTAGTGAAAACGACGGCGTAACCACAGTCCAAATAAACACTAAAAAGTGAGTCTTGTACACAGCCCCTTTAGTGGTAGCTTCTCACGATGCATTCAATCTGAGTCCAGTCTTCAGATGTAGAGAGAGGACTCCAGATAGAATGAGTTTTCATTGGTCGCCGAAACGACTTTCCTGAGCCTAGATGTCCGACGTATGCATTCGGATCTCCGACTAGCAATACATTATGTCAGATGTGCTTTCTGGAAATCACTTAATTGGTGATAAAATTTATCTTTCATTTAATTAGGACCGCAGTCTGTCAGGGCTGACAGAAATCGTGCAACCACATAAGGGTAATTGAAACAGACACCTAGAAGTGTTTACAAATTAAAATTCTGAAACCAGAACCTAAATAAATGGATGATTAAAGTTCAAAATATGAACAATAAAACTGAAAAACCTACCGCTAGCACGTTTATGTACAAGATCGCAAAATGTAGCGTCATACTAAAACAGATAGCAGCGATAAGCCACATATTGTGCCAAGGAGGCATGACCAGAAGTGACTGATTCTCAGAAAGGCTAATAAAATAAGCACATAAAAAAATTACCTGAGACGGATGACGTGATATTTCCATGAAAGATCATTTATTAAAAAAACAACTTTTGCTCAAAACATTACGACTCCATTTACCATAAAAGTTATTCCATGAGCTGCTCTATTTTTGAAAGACTTCTATAACCTAACCAACCACAAGTACACAAATATAACATTTCTTAATGGAGATGATTCGCTTTGCGCTACCCGGAGTAATGACAACAAACTTGGTATTCCATTCCACTATATAATTAATTCACAACAAAGATAGTTTAAAATAATGATCTGATTTATACATCAACAGAAGAAAGTGAACAATTTGCCAACGTAAACACTAGTGAATAAGATCTGTTTTGTTACAGAATAATTTGATTTGTTTCTTTACTGAGCTAAAGATTAAAAAAACAAGTTACCTGTTTAATGCGTTAAACATCTCAATTAAAACCAACACCGATAAAGCCATAGTCATTGGTTTTGGACTGGCAAATACGCCACAATTAACTCCTTTGAATAAAGAAGGTTCTAACTGGCATTGTAAATGATGCGTCTATAAAACGGAAACTGTGTTTTAATTCTAAGGTAAATATAAAAAGGAAAACTAAGACTGAACAGAAAAAAAATTATGGTGTTGGTGTTATAAAGTGATTTGAAATGAAAGGACGTACAATCACTAAAATGAACGGTAAATAAAATTTGACGGAAAACATTCTTGAGGTATTTGATATGTTTTTTTGATCAATAGACGAATGAGTCCCGAACAATGCTCTCAAAGAAGAACAAGACTAGCAGTTACTTTCTTAAGTGATTATGCTATTAGAAGTCGAGTAATATAAGAGAAATAAACTAGTACGTGATTGACTTGAAGAATATATAAGTACATTTCAGATAAAAGGTTGGGTGTAGTTACGTGAATTTCTATGGGGAAAGAGAAGAATTACCGTGTTGAATTCTTTTTGCTTTCACATAGATTTTCAGAACCGTATACGACCGTTTCTTTAAGATTAGTACTTCGCCTGTTTTTTTATAGATTATAACTAGTCGGCCAAAATATTTTACACTGTTTCGCAGAGACGCAAAGAACAAGTACACGAGAAAAGTAGTGGGCGTAGACAAACATCACACAATTTCATTTACTGACAGTTATATTAAGTAGAAACAACCATAAGTAAGATGAAAGCTTCAATAAAAATGATGGACATGCAATATATGTTGCTCAGAATATATATGTAAATTGTATAAAAATAGAAAAATGCGTTTTCATAAGAAATGTACATACCAACTGGTAATAGTTTACTTTAGGACCCTCCTCATAGATCATGAACCACCAGGCTGCTGCTCCAACTGTTGCACAGCCAACATAGATACCTATTAACATGTATCGAAGAAATAGCCATCCAGAAATTAGTGGTTCTCTGCTTTTACGTGGTGGTTTAGTCATTATGTCGACATCGGGAGGATTAAATCCTAAAGCTGTAGCAGGTAGGCCATCAGTAACTAAGTTAACCCAAAGCAATTGTACAGGAATCAAAGCCTCAGGCATTCCGAGAGCAGCAGTCAGGAATATGCAAACAACTAACGGAACACAGTAAAGAAAAAAGATCAGAAACATGGGTTATGATAAAAAGTTTATGGTAAGTCTAGAGTATAATAAGTTGCAATACTTGTGTTAAATATGGAGAATTATTTACATATATTCGCTAAGTTGAGTTTTCCCTTGTGTTGACAGCAGCAAAAGTGTGTCACATTAGAAATATCCAGGTTGCAATCAAATTCGAACTATTTTGTAATGAAGGATAGATATAGGTTAAGACTTCTTGAGTTGAACACATGGATCAATAACTTAAGCGATTACAGTATTCAGAAAGCAACAAAATCAATAGTGTCGACCGTGTGGATGAAAACCCGACCGAAGCTGCTACCTTGACGTGGTGGTCGGGCATGCCTATCGTGATGACCCAACCGAGCTATATTGGCTGGAACATATGTTCCTGAAGGTTCTACCATACCAGGCAGGTCGATTGGAGTGCGATGAGACTAAAAGCAGCTACTCAAGGTCTCAGGGCGAAGTCGTACTGTTGACTGAAGAGGGGTGTGACAGCAGTAAGGTGTTTCCCTCGGACAACCAGCATCTGCAGCGATGCTGCCTTCTCACAAGGAAGGAAGGGTTAGAAAAGGTCGACCCTAAAAATGTCACACCTCACCTTACCCCACGGATTTCCGTCTCCGTCGGTAAGGGTGCCCACTTAGGGCTTTCAAGAGCGGAGCTAATACTCAAAAAACTTCTCATAAAAAGGCCGTGCGTGACCGGCCTCAAGCAGTTGTCGCCTGGGCTCTGCGGTCACGCTCCCAGGTCTCCAAGACCAACACTAATCTATCTTCCTTTTCAGGTTCCTCAAGAAACAATCTTCCATGGTGTGGGCAGCCGGGGAGTGATAACCGCCCTCATACCCGTAACAGCACACGAGACCAAATTGGTCAAAATCATATCCTTCCGACACCCCCTAATACCTCTCTTATCTCCACGACTAACTCTTCTCACATTCATTTATCACAGTGCACAGCTAATGCAAACGATGCGAGTTCGCGAAACGTCGTTCCTGGTCTCCTTACACCCCGTTCTAAACTACATGTTGGAGCATTTAATGTACGGACATTGTGTCAAATAGGGCAACAGGCTTCATTAGCTAGGAATTTAGAATCTCGTGCCATCGATGTGTGCTGAGTCTCGGAAAAGCGCATACAGGATTCAAGTAGCATCATTCACTTGACCTCACCATGTCAAGATAAAGAAGCAACTCGATTTACCCTTCGTGTATCCGGTAGCCCTGATGCTGCTTCTAAGGGCCTCGCTGGTGTAGGTATAGCATAGAGTAGTAGGGCAGAAATAGAGCTCCTAGACTGGATCCCAGTAGATAGTCGCTTGTGTGCTGTACGACTGAATGGGACAGTAAGGACTCGTAAAGATAGGGACACTCGTCGTATCTGCCTACGCCCCAACTGATTGCAGTTCAGACGATGTAAAAGATGAGTTCTACAGAAAGCTTTCGGACCTCCTCCAAAAAGCTAAGCGTTCCGATGTAATAATAATGGCTGGTGACTTTAATGCTCCAGTAGGTAGACTAAGTGAAAATGAAAGACATTTAGGTGGATGTTGTTATGGTCTCGCGGCTCAAAGAACGGACAATGGCGACCGTCTGTTGCAACTGTGCTCAGATAACCGCCTATTTCTAGCACACTAATTTTAAACAAAAGGAAAAACATCTATTGACCTGGCGACTCCCGAAGTCGTATCAACGTTGGACGCAACTAGACCATATCGCCATCAGCCATCGATGGAGGGTTTCAATAGAGGACTGCCGCTCGTTCTGGTGCACATGTTTGTATTCAGATCATGCCCTAGTGCGAGCTCGTATTCGTTTGAGGCTTAATGGACGTAGAAAAGACACCGTAAGGGAGCCTCTTAGGGTTTTACTTAATGATAATAGGGCGAAAAATATATTTCAGAAGGAACTAGAAAAAGTTATGAGACCATGCAAGTGATTCCCATCAGGAGTCAGGTTGGAATGATATCAAGAAGGCTATGGAAACAGCAGTGATATCTGCTAGCAAGGTAAACCATAAGGCTAGGATGAAGTCGTGGATTTCAGTCGCATCCACCGAACTGATGGATGCTCGAAAACGCATCCCACCTGACTCTGAACATGATGAAGAGCGTAGTCAACTTAGGCGCAGACTTATAAAAAGCCTACGTAACGACCGCGAACAGTGATGGGTGGCGAAAGCATAAGCGATGGAAAAGGCAGCGGTGATAGGCAACACTAGACAACTTTTCCGCCTTATTAAAGAAACCGGTATTAGGAACCCGAATGTGAGTGAGATTATCTCGGAAAAGGATGGTCTTATTATCCATTCTCAATCCAGGAGACTGGATCGATGGGCAGAACACTTTAGGGATCAGTTCAACTGGCTTCGAGCAACACTTCGGTTGCCCACGATCCCCAGTCATCCTGAATGGCAAATCGATTTGAGTCCTCCCAGTCTACATGAAGTTGAGGAAGCTATAGGAAATCTAAAGGGAGGTAGAGCAGAAAGTCCTGATAGGCTTACCCCTGAGATATTTAAGGATAGTGGTTCAGTTGTAGCAGCCAGGTTGACTGAGATCTGAGGTAGAATCTGGGAACTGGACGTAATCCCATCTCACTAGTGTCAGTCACTAATTGTCCCAATCTACAAGAAAGGACAAAAGTCCTCATGTGACAATCACAGGGGAATAAATCTAACTAATATAGTATCTAAAATATTGGCCTCAGTAATACTTCGACGCTTAACGAAAGCTCGTGAAGAGCAAACTCGAGAAAAGCAGGCTGGTTTTCGACCTGGACGTGGTTGTATAGACCACATCTCCACACTACGACAGGTCCTGGAACACAGATACACATTTCGACGTCCGACAATAGTCGTGTTCCTGGACCTAACAGCGGCATTTGACTCAGTGGATCGTGAGGTTCTGTGGCAGTGTCTGTCATTGAAAGGTGTACCAAAGAAGTACATTAACCTTATACAAGCACTCTACTCAAACACCACTGGTCGGGTGAGAGCATATGGCGAAAGTCATCTGAATTCTCTACATCAAGTGGTGTCCGTCAGGGCTGTCCACTCTCTCCATTCTTGTTTAACTTTGTCGTAGACATCCTGTTAGAGTTAACATTAGGCTCGTCAGATTTTTCAGGAGTAGACCTTTTACCAGGTGGCTCGCTTATTGACTTAGAATATGCCGATGACATAGTTCTATTTGGTGAAAACGCTGACAAAATGCAGTCTTCTGACTACCATAAGCAACAATGCAAGCATGTTTGGGATGCGGTTCTCCCCCTCGAAATGCAAAATGTTGCTTCAAGACCGGGTTGCATCGGCACCTGAACTAGTGATAGGAAGTGAAGTAGTCGAGCGTGTTGATCACTTCACTTATCTAGGGAGTCTCATCAGTGCTGATAGCCTGGTGACTGATGAAATCTCAGCGCGGATACAGAAGGCTCGATTGGCTTTTGCCAACCTGCGTCACATATGGCGCAGGCGAGATATCCGTTTGCTGACTAAAGGACGAGTGTACTGCGCAGTAGTTCGCTCCGTCTTACTTTACGGCTGTGAAACATGGCCAGTGAGAGTAGAAGATATTCGTAGGTTACTGGTTTTCGATCATAGGTGTCTTCAAAGCATTGCTCGTATACTCTGGGACACCCGAGTGAGCAACGCTGTTATTAGGAATCGGGTGCTAGGTAAGGATGGTAGATCAATAGATGAAGTATTGAAACTTCATCGGTTGAGGTGGTTGGGACAAGTGTTGCGTATGTCTAACCACCGACTGCTTCGTCGAGCTTTGTTTTGTAGTGTAGGAATAGGTTGGAAGAAAGTTAGGGGCGGCCAAACCAAAACATGGCAGAAATCCATGAAGTCATTGACGAGTGGACTTAGCCATGTCGGTAATTGTCGACTACCTGGTTGGGGTCCGCGAGATGATAATAATCGATGGTTAGAGACCTTGAATGACATGGCTCAAAATCGTTCTCAATGGCGCAAGTGCATCCATTCTTTGAGCTCTCTCAAATCCTAATCTTCTGGATTCGTCAGCACCTCTACCTTTGTCTTTCTAACCTTATCTCACTGAATTATACTTCTTGAATAATATCTTCAAACCCTAGTCTTCTTCATTACCATTAATACCTCTGCTATCTCTATCACTATGGGATTTGATTTGACATTTGCGTCTCTGTGCTAATGTGATATGGCAACATGAACTTATGTACATACGTACGAAGTTCTACGTTGCAACTGACTGATTGTGGATGAAAATTAACTATTCCTTAGATTGCACTAGTCAACTACACCGAAAAAACAAGTCTCATGGCAATAAGCAGATCTTCAGAAAATAGTTTGATATTATAATCAACACAACTGTAAGTGTTGGTAATACTAAAGCTTAATTATGAACTTAAGCCCAACTGGATTTAACAAATTAATTTAACACAGAGTGCAAATAAATGAACTTACCTTCACCGATGTTGGATGAAATCAAGTAGCGGATAAATTGTTTCATATTATCATATATAGCTCGTCCTTCTTCTACAGCAGCAACAATTGTACTAAAATTATCATCCGCTAGTACCATGTCAGAAGCAGATTTAGCAACGGCAGTACCACTTCCCATAGCAATCCCGATCTCAGCCTTTTTGAGTGCTGGAGCGTCATTAACACCATCCCCGGTCTATTAAAAGATATTAAGAACAACAGAACTTTATCAATATAATATCGAATGGAAAACGTTTAGCTACCTAAAATTAAATTTTGAAACGAATTTCGACTAAATAATCTATGCTGTGAGCTAAGTTATTCTAGAATTACAAAAGAGGTTGAGTGTAATGTTAGTCAGTCATTGCTCCATTCAGCTGGATTACATCTGCATGTAACTTTACACACTGAAATGTTTATACTTAGCATACGTTTGAATGGAAGAAATTGCTGATTACGACAAGCTACAAGTGGAGTTATTTGACTACTTGAAAATCAAAAAAACTAAACATGACTAAATTGACCAGAGTAAGAAACTGGGACTAGTAATAAGTGCTGTCACCTCAACATAACAGAAGAATTCAGAGATGTGGCGCACACGATATGTATATTTTCGGGTCAAAGTGCGGGTATACGATGAGAGTTTGCTCTTTATTACTTTGTGACCGTCCGACATTCTCTCATATTTGAAGTTTCTTCGTCTTTTCGAACCATATCTTCAACGCTGTGATTATTTTTTTATCACCCTTATTATATTGTTCACACTTCATAGCTAACCATTGCACTAATTGCATCTTGTCGAGCTTGGCTGATGCACACTGGGACTAGGCTTTCGTGGCTGATGAATGATCACAGTAAAGTTGTTTGAACAGTTACGTCATACAGGTGCAGTCAGGAAACTAACTGCGCAGTACCTCGTAGTTAAAATTTGTACTTCATTTGACTATACACGTCTTACTACCTAGAATGAATTAAAACATGGTGAAACCACCGCCAGTAGAACCTTAGGGGCTACTGCCGGTCCCAAGCCCGGATAAAGGAGGAGGGTTGGATATGGGGTTGGCGACCCCATTCCGTTGAAATCTCACTTGCCAAAAAAACACTAACCAGAAACCACTACCAAGAGATACGTAACTTGCAGAGGATACAATTATGCGGGCACTAAAGGACATGATTACCTGTCACAGAAGCGATATGAGATGTACGTTTAACAAGCATTGGTATTAAAAATTTACAGGAGAAAATCAACACTTACCATTGCAGATACTTCACCATCCTGTTGTAAGAATTGCACTATTTGACTTTTATGGGCGGGCTCAACGCGAGCGAACAATTTTCCATTACGTACTGCCTCTTTTTTCTTTGCTAAACTGAGGTCATCGAATTCTCGTCCTGTAAAAGACTTCCCACAAGTATCTTCTTTATCTTCGAACAACCCTATACGACGACATATAGCCTCTGCGGTTGCCTTATTGTCACCTGTGATAACAATAACACGGATACCAGCTTTTTTACAAGCTTGGATACTACTAGCAACCTCACAACGCGGTGGGTCCACCATACCAACAACACCCACAAGAGTTAATTCAGTCTGAAAATGAAAATCATTAGAGGTAATTAGTATTCGCGTGTGATGCAATGACCATTGACAGTGAGCTGGTAGAAACTGCTTAATCAAACTACGGATAAGTTGAAAAAAATGCCAAATGCATAACATAGTTCTATTATTTTCTAACATATAAGTATACCGTCTCATTGGAAACTGCAGAACAATTTACTGTAAACTCATTTGTTTGTGTATAAGAAAATAATTGCGTACTGTATTATGCTACATACTTTTTAGGACAAATGGGAAACATCCCTTAATTTAATCAGAAAATTAAACCCGTCTGAATCTCAAAACTATTGCCGGGTAACTGCTTAATACACATTAACCAGACTGTACAAAAACGCAAACGCTCGTACTTGCATTGTAAAACTAATGTGTAAAATTTAGATATAAGATCACTAAATGAGGAAATCAAAGAAAGGCATAGCCACACACTAGATTGTATATACCGATACTAAGAAAATAAATAAGCGTTTGAATAGAATCTTTTTACCGAAACCACACCATTCAGAACGTTTAAATTATGCTTTTTGAGATACAGTGTAGAAAAATTGAATCTGGCAGACAGGTTCTATTTTGATTGAATAATATGAAAAATTCATATTCTACAATCTCTTAGAGCATCTAATTATTTTTGTAAATAGTATTTACAGACTTATGCTTACTAGAAATAAAACCTACTCTCTCAGCTAGTTGTCTAGAACTATGCACTATTCATTAAATCCTAATCCATAACAGTAATTTATTAGGCGACAGACTTAAAACCTGATACGGATGTACACTCAAACAGCATTAATATAGATAGTGGTTAACTTCAACTTAAATGCTCGGATTAGGTTTTACTGGAGCAGAGTTACCTATCATAGAAGGAAAATCTAAACAATGAGTGAAAAAATAAATGCAAACTTATTGTGACGTAGTGATTAAAGATTAAGCTTGAGTATTGATAACAATTAGAATAGCACTTATTAAATACCATATACATATAGATTGACAGATTAAGAAACTAAGAAAATATGACTTGCCTCATAGTCCTTGAAATTTTTCGGATCTTTTAAATCAAATTGAGAATACGAAGGTGGTTCATCTCTCGTAGCTAAAGCCAAACAACGAAGAGTTTCACGTCCGGTGGCATAGGTAGCTATTTTTCGAAGTACTTCGCCTTTCAGTTCGGATGTTAATAACAATTTTCTGCCTGCAGTGCGTACATGAGTGCATCTATCTAATATTGATTCCGGGGCGCCCTTATCAAGCAAAATAAAATGCATGTAGTAAGATAAATAGAAAAACTTAGTGGATTTTTAAATCGAAAACACTAACTGAAAAACTATTTTAAATGAAGTCAAGAACTTCAATCCAAGTTTGCTAATTGTTACTAAAGGAGATAGGCTTAAGTAAAGAATTCATACTATATATATATTTGTGAGTACTGAGATGAATGAAATTTACCTTGCTTCAACTGTTAGAGGGACCAAATATAAAGCAAGTCTTCACTAATACCACTATTTGTTTGAGCGTGGTGGTTAAACATTAAACTTAATGGTAATTAAAACTTAAGCGATCTAATTAACTGTAGAAATTTTTGACCCAAATGTATGAAGACTCGTGCGATAAATAAGCATGATTACCTTTACAAATAGTTTTTCTTTGGCACCAGAAATTTGATTTCGAGGGATGACGTACGTAGACATTGACTTTCTATCTCGAGAAAACTCGAGAGTAAATTTTCGTTCATACATTTTCTAAAAAATAGGAAGGAAAATATCAAAATGTATCACAGGAACTAAGTAAAACATAATCTAGAATGTTAACTACCTGGATATCGCGATTACAAACCATCGCAAGCTGATGATTAGTAAGGTTTGATTTAGAGACTTCTGTGACATTCATTTTCTCAACCAAGCAGACCAATGCAGTCTCAGTCGCCTCTCCCACTTTTTCATATGCATGTCGAGATTTATTGTATTCCACAGATGAGTCATTACACAAAGAACATATTTGCGCAAGCTCTACAAGACAAGGATATTCAGAACAGTTTATTTTCCGTCCTTGATGATGCCTGAAAATATGAAAGCAGGGTTTCATTAGGGCAATTGGTTTTGAAAATAATACTAGCATATACATCAATCATGCTTACGATCATCTAATTCAGACAAACGAAAGTGGTAAGTCGCTAATTTACGCACAGATCGGTGGTAGCTGTACATATTAGTGACATAGAGGAAACCCATTAAGGATAACATGCATATCAGCTAGAGATTCTATATACTCAGACAGTACAAATGATCCTACTATCTTCGGATGACCTTGTGATTTGCCTCAAGTATCAAACATAATAATTATTTGACGCTTCTACTTTGGCTATTGCTAATGACTTATCGCTGTTTATTTATTACCTAGTGCTGGCATTTTTCGACTGCCTGCACGTCGTTTTGTAACAACCAACAAATGTTTAAGTACACTGTCCAAGGTAATCAGACTTACTATCTGATCAAGAAAGCTTTGTTTTTTAAAAGTAACGTGAGAAACTTGAAATTAAGTTTGATTAGACTTGCTTATTAAATAGAGCCTTTTATATGTCAAGGTTATGCAAGTGTATGATCAAATTCTCTAAGCCAGAGAACTTGAAAAACGAAACTCCACCACAATTATCTACCCAAGCTACAAATTTCCCCGATCATCCAAGAAAATGTTATGTGAATCAAAAATAAAAACATAGATGGAACTTACACATCTCCTTCTGGAGCATATTTAGAACCAGTAATTTCAAACTCATCGAACTTTAACCGCGAAGTATCACCGATTTGAGATTCATTGCCGAAAGTGAACATTCGGCAAACAGTCATTTGGTTGGTTGTGAGGGTGCCAGTTTTGTCGGAACAAATCACTGTTGTACAACCGAGAGTTTCTACACTCGGTAATGATCGAACGATGGCATTTTTGCGGGCCATTCGACGGGTCCCTAAGGCGAGACATGTTGTTATAACAGCTGGTAGGCCTTCTGGAATTGCCGCAACAGCGAGTGCAACTGCAATTTTAAAGTAATATACTGCACCTCTCAGCCATGAACCACCATGCACTGGGTCGTTAAAATGACCAATATTAATGCACCATACAGCGATACATATGAGTGTTATGACCTATAAAGAAGAGGAAACATTGTATTATGAACAACAGGACGTAAATTTATCAACTAAACTATTATGAGCTGGAAAATAACTTACATTACACTGATACTGGGAACAAACTTAGTGAGAAACAGGCATGAGGCGCATAAACAAGATAATGACAAGCAGAAATAAGTTGCATACCTTCGATAACTGTGTTCCAAACTCATCTATCTTCTGGCCGAGAGGAGTTTTGTCCTGTTCCGTATGCATGATTTGATCGCGGATTTTGCCTATTTCTGTTGAAAGCCCGGTTCCCACTACCACTCCAACACACTTTCCAGAAGCCACGTTCGTACCGCTAAATAGCATGTTCTTTTTATCCTGATTGACAGCTCGGGCCTGAGATATAGGGTCACTATGTTTTGAAACTGATACTGATTCACCAGTTAAGATAGACTGATCAATAAGAAGTGTTGTGGACAAAATTTTAACGATCCTAATATCCGCTGGAACCCGATCTCCAACTAAATAGGTAAGTTAATAAAATTCAACTAAGAATACCTTGATGCTAATCACGCATTAAAAATCTAATATAAATTTGTGTATATGTTGTAAATTACTTATGACTTAAAAAGTGAAGCGACAGAAATAGTTCTTTACTGCTTATCGAAAAAACCTAGGTATTTTAAGTGTGTAACGAGTGAAACTTCCTCTGAGGACACAATATATGGGCGAGTGAAAAGTGACTTATTGGCTGACAAAAGCATTAGCACATAATTAAATAGAAGTACTTTCCATACTTGTCTGACACAATGGAACTTAGTTGGGGCAATCTTTAAAAATACTAGTCACTGTGGCACAATCGATACCAGTATAATCACAGTCGGTTAGAAAACAAAAATTAAAGAACGTGGTATTTTCCAGTTAGGGAAGCAGTTTTATGGTTAACGAAACGAGTTCCTGACAGCTGAGCACGTTTGAAAACGCGAATTTGGCTAGGTTAGTACCGATAGCTAAGACAGTTGTTGGATAATTAGTGTTTTACCAACGCAGACAACACTATACAATGTTTGAGCACACAGAAACTCAAAATAAGAATTATCTACTTTTTGATCTGAGTATTATTACTGGGTAACTTCATTATCTATAAGCATCCACATAATCAAACAAAACAAACCAATTGTGCTGTCGGATGGCACTCGCAAAACGTGTAGACAACATACCAGCGACTTCTACAATATCTCCAGGCACTAGTTCACGGGCTTTCACACTCTGCACACCATCATAACCCTGACGAATAACCTTCGCAGTATCTGACTCATACTCTTTCAAAGCTTCTATGGCTGATTCAGCGTTACGTTCCTGAATTTATAGAACTCAGCTCTATACGGCCTACCTGCCATACACCAACAATTGCGTTTACTATTAGTATAAGCATTATAACAATTGGCTCGACGAATGCAGTAGTTGCATCTTCGCTGTCTTCGAACCAGGCCAAGACCTAAATTGGAACTGTAAAAATACACTATTATAAATTACAAATGAAATAACAGCTGCTAGCAAAAGAATTTTGACCAATAGATCGTCAAACTGTTCGAGAACCAATCTCCAAAGCGGCTTGCTATCTTCCGGAGGTAATTCTAAAGGAATATTTATGTCAAAATGGCACAAACCATTGTATCCATATTCTTTGAGAGAGGAATCAATTTGCTTCCGAGTTAATCCAGTTTCAGTATTAGTGTTATAATGTTTTAAGATATCATCGACAGTACGAGAATAAGCTTCCCCTAACATGTCAACTTACAATCCACAGAAATTGGCGCTGTAAGCAAACCTACGTGGGGGCGCCATGTACATGATCGTTGATGCAGAAAAACTTTATCTCAACAACTATGACACAAGCAATATTAAACGTCGAATTTTAAATTTATCGGAATGTATAAATTTTCCAACTTGGTCTTACTTCTCCTGGAGAGAACTGTATGCTGAACACGATGAGAGTTATTTTACTTCTTCTTTGATGCAGAATGACGAGGCACAATTGATCTGCCTTCCAAAAAGTACACTTTCTGAGTAGGCGGATGCTTTCATCGTATGTAAGTCAGTTTCATTCTCCTCGAGAAGAGTTGCCATCGACCATTTTAGGATGGTGTATGTTCAGAGGACCTACACTAAATCTTATCAAGCTGGCTTTAGGGTCTTCGTGTAAAAAGACAACTCGAGTTAAAGCATTGTTAATGATAAACTTGAGGTAGTATATAGAGATTTATAAATCTTGAAATCCTATGTTGAATAATGAAAATTCAAACAGCAGACCAATAACAACATAATATGAGAACATCAGAAGAGATAAACTGACAAAATTACTTCGAGGTTATTCATAGCTGACAAAACCATAAAAAGTAATTTCATCATGTGACAGTTAGGTTGTAGGAATTGCTTGAATCCAAATTTCTAATTCTTTAGCTGGCCGAAAATTCGCAGTTGTATGGATTCCTATTATCTGAAAATTGTTTTGCTTAATTCTAGTTAAAAATGTCAATTATTTCATAAATTTATGTGAGCGAATAGTTATATATTTGGTGATGTAAGACAAGAAGAGAGAAACTTGTTGAAACCTTATATGCCGTGAATTCTATACAATATTGGGTAACACCGCTTTGATCATTACTACCTAACCATAAGTGATACCACTTACAATACTGCATGTTTAAGAATCCGGTTGGAATTACAGTTCTGCGCGTCTGCAAACCCGTTCCACTCATTTCGTTGTTGACTCTTATAATGAGTAGGGACCCCTGCGTCTTATCTTTGTTCGAATTTCATCGTGACCACATCGTCAAGTCTAATTATCATGTTGTAAGTTTATCTCTGTTTACAGAAATCTAATCTCAATGAAATGCTGCTACTACATTTGGTGGGCACGCCTTCTTTGCATCGCCACTCAAACTGAATGACTTCATGAACTTATTGGTCTTCCCACATACATTAATAAAACGTTGAATACATTAGAAAAAACAGGTATATCATCTATATGTACAGAGAATATCTATCCTGAAGCGGTCCTGATTAATTTTTTGTTTAAATCATTTCACTTTCGTTGTGGGGGTATTTTACAACAATCAATAGTTGTTATAGTAACTGTAATAATGTGAATTGTGGGCCGACTACGTGAAATTCACATAACCTACAGTGTGTAGTGAGTAGAAAGTGAGTCACAGACTGTTGTTAACATTTCGTTTCATCATTTAAAATTGCTATCTTTGTAATATCATACACGCGGTCACTATATTCTACCCAGTAATATAGGTTATGGCTTTGCTAATTTTAATAATATTACAAGGCCCCCAAAATTTTCAGAGCTTTCTGCGACTAAATGTTTCATATGAAATATATATTTTATGGTATCTACTGTGCAAACTACAACTTCTGAACGTAATAAAATACATAAAAATACACAATATGTGTTTGTGCTGGATTATTCATAGTCTGTAACTAACTGTTCTCGAACAGCAACCGCAGGACAACATACCGCAGCCCATTAGGCAGTACGAAAACATGTTTTGGGAATTTTAAGGCTGGAATCAAAATTCTTCTTTACGGAACTTATGTAATGTACTTGGTAACGGGTCTAAACTAGGTAGGGTAACTGATGCACTGGCAAGAACCTCCATGATCGGTGAAGCAATTTATTTATGATAATTGTTTAGCAGTGCTTGTATCAGAGTTGGCCTTATTGAATACTTATGAATTTTCTTAGAGTTTGGTGACAAATGTTTATTTTCCGTTCTAAAGTCTGACTCGAGCTGTTTCTCAATTTCTCCTCTTTTATTAATTAATAAACCTTCTTTGTAATCTCAAGGCTTATACAGTAGAGAGTTATACAAACACCTAGGTGCTGCCTGCGGATGAATTTCTCAATACACAATGCGGTACCTAAAGAATCTCATATTTCGATTGACCAGTCCACCGATAAACCGAAAAACCCAAAACTATTCTTTTAAAATACATTTTTAGCTGAATGCTTTCGGCTAAGGATACCTCACGATTACGTCAGGCAATGAAAATTTTGACTAGAAGTCATAAATCACTGGTTCCAAGTTGTGCAATATTAAGCCATTTGCTCTAAAAATATAAACAAGGCTTTTTCTCGGTACGGTTCTGACATAATTTAACTTCTAGCTCTTCAATCTTTACGACACAAAAGAGTGGGAATTTATCATAAACCATATAAGTATGAAAAGTGCTGTATTATTTGGACTCCAATTTGGTCTGAAGTTAATTACTGAAAGACTGTTTTCGCTTCTAAAGAAATATCATCCGGTTATTTCTCGCTTTTCATTGTCGTTACGCAGCTTTTCTAAATGTACGAAAGTTATATTGTTTTGAAGTGCAGGAAATACCGTATAGCTTTTACGTATTGCAGCTTTAATCACCTACAGTTTTTGTATCTTAGGAGCACATCTAATTATCGTATTTACATGAAGTTGGTAGTACCCCCGTCAGAGCGGTTATGTCTGATGTAGTAGAGTTTGCTTACAAAAACAGTTCCAATCAACCGTGAGAGAAATTAGGACATTTGCTTAAAAGATCAGAAGTTGGTTCAATCTGTTCAGTGATGTTCTCATTATGGCAATTTTCACCATGCTACTATTCTGAAATATTTCTGTTCAGCTTACAGTCATGTTCTGAGCAGTTTTCTATCTTTAACTTTATAAAATATCGATGACCGACATATATTTCCCGGCATGTATGAAGTACTCAGCAACCCATCTTCACCAGACAGTATTTCGTCGCTTTGTCATCCGTAAATTAGGCATCATAAAAGGTAATCATATTCTTTTATCTTTTGAGGTTGTTGCTTGTCTTGCGAACATACAAACCTTCAGCAGACAGACCACTAAGGTACACCAATCAACCTGAGAGCGTGCTTTGAAACTAACGTGGCCTCGTTGACCTCCCTCCATTTGCACGATGCAATCCAGTTTCGGACACCCGATCGCGATATTTAATCACTCTCGAAGAAATATAAGTTGTCTCCATTCACTGGTTAACAATCCGAGTACAAATTCGGACGAACGGAGTGCTTCCAGGTCAGGACCACTGAGCGGTAGGTCTAGCTGTCTCAATCAACCTTCCTCTTACTAGTTGCTTCGGCAGCACACACATATTCACTAACTCGCAGTTTTGGAGAACTTTCAGGTTCTATTCTTTCGTAGTTATATTTAGAATTACTGTTTTCTTCCTTCCAAAACTCCTAACTGAAGTAATTTTCTCTTAAATTTATCTAGTTTTTTCATCTCTAAATCTCTCAAGTATCACGTTACTTAATAAGCTTGCTATCACTTTTTACACTTTGACAGTTAGGAAAACCACACGAGGTATGACTTACAGGCATAGTAGTGAGTCGAAATCCCCGGTATTGAACGACAGTTGTGGGAAAACTCAATCCGTCACTCGAAAGCGTTCCTCAAAGTAGTGTTCATTATTCGGACCATTCAACCCGTACACCACTAAGTCTCAAACAAATTCTCTCGAATCCTATTCCCACAAAGACTAGTAGGCTGAATTGAAATAGGAAGAAAAGGCGCCCTAAGGCTTAGTCGACACAGTCTGACTTACAGAAATCGCACAAGGATTACTGTATCTCCTCCTCGATGCCAATCTAAAACCGTGACTCTATATTTGACAGCCGTTTCTTTAGTACATGGTACACTGTCACTGCGAAATTACAGTACCTAAAGAGTACTATGCGTTTATGTTGAGTCCATTCTGCCTTTGGTTCTGGTATATCTGCTCACGGTGAAAAGTATCTGAGGCATTGGCGAAGCCACTGTTCCTACCCAAAATCCGCTCGAAAATCCAAACGGAAAACCTAAATCGCCTGGAACTAAACAAGTGGAACAGGCGATCAACACAGCCGAAACCCTAACCAAAACACTGACAAGATTACTGGCTGTTGGTAGTTCCCCAGTATCTGTTAAAAATTCGGAACAGTGGGTGAATGTAAAAAATGTGAACGGCAACACTTCAACTAACAAATAGTTACCACTCACGGACGGGGACAGTAGACTTATTTCACCTATTTTATTATTTGTCCCAGTGTTGGAAGGTAGCTAACAAGAAGTTAGATCTACCTATGATAAAGAGCGATGAAATAAAAACTGCTCAATCCTCGGAATGTGCAACACCCCAGCAAAAGTATGCCGCCTTTTCAAAGGCCATAACGTCTCGGAAGGGAAAGCCCTGCGATGAGGATAACTCTAGGCTTGGCACAAGTCGCCGAAATATCCTTTTCTCATCCCAGAGACAATTGGTAAAACTTTCCCCACTGATCCGCATCAGACAAGATAAACCGTGGTCAGTATGAGCGGCAGCTAGGAAAACAGCAGGCACCCAAGAGCAGACCAGTATGGTAGTTCAAGAGGAGCCCGAACTAGACGGTGTTAACTTAGATGAAGATCACTTGCATGATGTGCAACAGTGTCGGTGGCTTTCACGTAGCCTGGGCTTTCAAACCACGTTGGCCATCTGCATTTCTAGGCTGCCTTGTCCGTCACACCTCATGTCCATTCAGTCACCACGTCTGATGGCTGTGTAATTCAGGAATCGGGAAGACCTGAACGAGTCCATTCAAGCTTGTTGCATTTCGAGGAACAACCTATATCCGTGAGACAGCGGCAAGGATGCCTTAAAAACGCTCGGAGTTGGCACTTGACCTCGATAAATAATCCTCGGCACAAGACACTAAAATAATAGTCACAACGATTAAACGGACTGCACAGGCAAAAACTTGCAGAGGCCAGTTCCCACAGAACTGGTCAACTCGGTTTAAACAACTTGTTTGAGAATCCGACGACGACTGTTGCTGTAGAGGTGCACCAGGTACCTCTATAGCAAAGTAAGAAGACTAAGGGGTAAGCTGTTGGAAATCAGGAATATGTGCTCTCAGATGGTTTTGTAGGTCATAGCCCTAACTGAAACACGGATATCCTCTGCATTGTGGACGACTAAGCATGCTTGCAAGGCATGATACTCAGTCAGTCAGTCAGTCAGTTGCAACGTAGAACTTCGTACGTATGTACATAAGTTCATGTTGCCATATCACATTAGCACAGAGATGCAAATGTCAAATCAAATCCCATAGTGATAGAGATAGCAGAGGTATTAATGGTAATGAAGAAGACTAGGGTTTGAAGATATTATTCAAGAAGTATAATTCAGTGAGATAAGGTTAGAAAGACAAAGGTAGAGGTGCTGACGAATCCAGAAGATTAGGATTTGAGAGAGCTCAAAGAATGGATGCACTTGCGCCATTGAGAACGATTTTGAGCCATGTCATTCAAGGTCTCTAACCATCGATTATTATCATCTCGCGGACCCCAACCAGGTAGTCGACAATTACCGACATGGCTAAGTCCACTCGTCAATGACTTCATGGATTTCTGCCATGTTTTGGTTTGGCCGCCCCTAACTTTCTTCCAACCTACTCCTACACTACAAAACAAAGCTCGACGAAGCAGTCGGTGGTTAGACATACGCAACACTTGTCCCAACCACCTCAACCGATGAAGTTTCAATACTTCATCTATTGATCTACCATCCTTACCTAGCACCCGATTCCTAATAACAGCGTTGCTCACTCGGGTGTCCCACGATACTCGAGCAATGCTTCGAAGGTATCTATAATCAAATACTAATAAACTACTAATGTCTTCTGCTCTGATTGGCCATGTTTCGCAGCCATGTAGTAGGAGAGAGCGAACTGCTGAACAGTATACTCGTTCTTTAGTCAGCAAACGGATGTCTCGCCTTCGCCACAAGTGACGCAGGTTGGCAAAAGCCAATCGAGCCTTCTGTATCCGCGCTGAGTTTTCATTAGTCACCAGGCTATCAGCACTGATGAGACTCCCTAGATAAGTGAAGTGATCAACACGCTCGACTACTTCACTTCCTATCACTAGTTCAGGTGCCGATGCAACCCGGTCTTGAAGCAACATTTTGCATTTCGAGGGGGAGAACCGCATCCCAAACATGCTTGCATTGTTGCTTATGGTAGTCAGAAGACTGCATTTTGTCAGCGTTTTCACCAAATAGAACTATGTCATCGGCATATTCTAAGCCAATAAGCGAGCCACCTGGTAGAAGGTCTGCTCCTGAAAAATCTGACGAGCTTAATGTTAACTCTAACAGGATGTCTACGACAAAGTTAAACAAGAATGGAGAGAGTGGATAGCCCTGACGGACACCACTTGAAGTAAAGAATTCAGATGACTTTCGCCATATGCTCTCACCCGACCAGTGGTGTTTGAGTAGAGTGCTTGTATAAGGTTAATGTACTTCTTTGGTACACCTTTCAATGACAGACACTGCCACAGAACCTCACGATCTACAGAGTCAAATAAGGCATGACACTCTTTCGAAGCGATCGGGCGCATCAAATAGGAGGCAGAGTGGCTATATTTACAAACAGCCACTTAAAAGCCGTTCGGCTATAGGACGTTTCTACACAAATGGCACGAAAGAGGCCTCCCTTAGTTACTAAGGCCCAAAACGATAAACTTACTAAGGCATTATCACAACTACAAACCATGAGGTTTGATCAGATTCTCTTTTCTGAAGATTTCAACACCACATCTCTAAATCTCAGCATTCTGCATACAACTCGTAGCGGTTGGTTCTAGAGAAGACGTAGTGTAGCCATTGGAAGCTCTAGGCTGACTGAGTATGTATGCAGCACCACTAGATGGACTAGTGAGGGAAAGTCCTCAAACCTGGATTATTTGTTAACAAAGGATCAGCACCTGGTTGAGGATCTTCACGTCCATACACCAATATAAAGTAATAATTATAATAATGATAAATTCTCAAATAGGAACAAGTTACAAGAGGCATGCCAATTTGCAGGCAAGATCAAACTGTTAGGATTGCTAACTTATTTTCTGCAAAATGCTGTTCAGTTAGTGAAATATTTCACAAGATACTTTGGCTTCATATTGATGGCTGAAATTTCCCACATAAAATTATAGACAGTTTTCCAAACTCTGCAATGCACAATGTGAATAATTGGCGCGGGTTACAACGGTTGCGTTACGATGAACAGCTAATGACTGCACAACAATGCTAGGTAGAACCAGGTCGGCATATAACGGAAATTGATGAGGTAAATGTGCTAAGGTCTGGTTGATGTTCTCCAGACAATAAATTCACAGGATCCTTGGTAAAGTAGCCAAGTCTTCGGCAAAAATTCAGACTAGTATTTAAGGATTGGAATAAGGTGCTGAAAAAGAGAAACAAAGAGAAAGGGGCAAAAAGCAGAACAGAGAATATTCTTGTTCAAAGCCGAACAATGACTTGGCAGATACCTTCTTAAATTAGAACACTAACTGTGCACCTGCACTTTGTAGGTTAATGGAGATAATTTCGTAGTAAGATAACGGATGATTAGAGGACATTCCGAAGAACAAAATTGTAAGCAATAATGCTGATGTAAGGAATATAATAATGAAGCACGGTTTCTGAGGCATAAACATCTTCATAAACAAAACACTTAGGCGAGATGAAAATGAGCTACACCAGGATAAATCACACGCGCGTATGAGAAAATCTTTTACATGCCCCAAGGCCACGAGAATGGTGGAGGATAACAGTAGATGATCACTGGAAAACAGTGACAGACATCAGCGAAAATGCTGTCCTCAGCAATGTATCTCTTTCACACCACACACACGCAAATAGAAGAACATGGGTTGGCCATGTTACTGAACGCATGCTACAGGTGAAAAGGAGAGCCTGGTAAAAGTTGGAGGTAGCCTTGAAGGATTTCGATCGCGGTTCTTTCTTGAAAATGAGAAGCAGATGCAATACCTTAGTTTGAGGTGATGGTAGACGTTTTTAGATGAAGCTAGCTGTCCAAGTACAGGCAAACCCTAAATATCTATTTAGATGCACGACTAAAAGAAAACCTACGAATAAGTGTGTGCGTCTCCTCAAGGGCGAGAATGAGGAAGACCTTACCCATGTAGAGATGGATGAGATCTTGAACACCAATTTAACCGATCAGTTAAACCAGGCATCCATATGTTCAGAGCACTACACAAACCCAGTACCAGCTGACGGCCTGGGGAATATTGCTCCTGACCTGTTGCTGAGAAAACTGGACTGCTTGCGTCCCGAAAGGTCACCAGGACGTGACAATATTCGTCCGATAGTTTTGGAACAGTAAGCAGAGGCCTTCATTTCAGTGATATGTTACCTGTTCAGGCATTCAGTGGAGTCACACCAACTCCTAGCTGAATGGAAACAAGCTACTCTCTCTCTCTCTCCAATCTTCAGAGGAGGAGATGGGCAAGACGCAGCCTGTTACAGTCCAGTCGCATTACTACCAGTATCATCGAAGGTAATGGAAGGGCCTGCGAACTAACAAATGAAGGAGTACATGGATAAGAAGAAAATACACCATGAAGCTCAACACGTGTTTCAGGAAGGCAGGTGGTGCGCATCAAATCCTCTCATAGCATGGGACAGCTGGGGCAGAAAAACACCGGTGCTCATAATATTTCCTGACTTTGCGAAAGTCTTAGACACATTACCCCAAACAGTCTGTATTGCTCTGGTTGCAGAAATATATATCACTCACCCACTCCCATCTTGGCTCAGAAACTACCTTAAGAGTCGAAAGTTCCGCAACAAGTTAAATATCGTGCGAGCGAGTTGGCGAGTCTCAACGTCGGGAGCCCACAGGGAACCATCTCAGGTCCACTTATTTTCCTGATATTTATTAACGACCTGTTAGACACACCTAGCTCACCGGCATTGATCTACGCAGATGATGCAAAGAGGATTCGCCTGAGCTCCTAAAGGACCTTACACCCATTGAGGAATGGGCAGTAAAAATCGGCTTAAACCTAAACCGGTCGAAATGCCACGTCATGTACATTCTGCCCCACATAACACAAACCACTTTCACCGTCATTGGGAGTTAGCTCCCTAATATCTTCTCAGAGCGCGATCTCGGTTTAATAACGACTCAAAGCCTCGAAACCAATTCAAACTACATAGGGGACGCAGTCAAGGTTAATGCACCCGTTTAATTTATGTGAAGATAACTTGGCGCTATCACCACAGAATTATTCTTAACGCTGTTTAGGACATTTGCGCGCCCACATTTTTGGGTTTACAACATCGTCGCACTCCCTTTCTCTAAAAGAGACATAAATGTTTTGAATCGACAGTAGAGCCGAATAACGAAATAGGTGATAGGGTTGAAGAACAAACCTTACGAAGATAGAATCCAGCACTCTGAATTACATTACCTGAGTTACTCTAGAACCAGAGGTTATCTGATTATGGAGTACAACATATTAGGCTTTAATAAATTTTAATGAGAGTCTTGATAAACACATACATATGGGCTATCATCTCCCTCGTGGATCATACGTGCCGGATGCATGTTTTGAGACCTGCTAGTTGTTATCATCGCCATCTCCTCAGGTCACTAAATTTGGGTACCTCACTCATTATCTCCGTTTCCTGTCTCCTGCTTACACTTCTGTAATATTTAGAAGTATATGTATCAAGAATTAAGATATGCACAAACGAATGTATTGTATTTAGAATTCGAACTCAAGCATTCCACAACAACAAGAAGTTACTAGTACATTCAAACACCACAACTTCGTTCCTCTCTCACAATCTTCGCTACCAATTATTAAACTAAATTGTCTATTTACATAGTTATCAAATCTTCTTATTAGCATTAGAATTTTCTCCTTATTATTCTCCACACTGAAACTAACTGATATCCGGCACAGTAACGGGATAGCTGCTGGTATCCAGAAACTTTACTGCCCTAAAGCAAACGTATACATTCAAATCACAGGGCATACAAACCCACAAAAAACTATCAACAGACTAGAATTAGACATTTGAATGGCTAGAACCCCATCCATTGGACTTTACCAGACACCTCGAACCGTAGATGAAGAACAAGAATCGAGCTCAAAGAAATCAACTGGTTTATGCTAGATCGTGAAAAAGATATTCGATGGTGGATATTATGTACTGAATTATAAATAGACTTACTTAATCTGTAGTGAATTCAGACTTTCAAAGTCATGTAAGGTTTTCAGCAATTCCTGTAAATGGATTTCTACGATGGCCGTTCCAATCGGTTCCAATAGG